>QLTV01001009.1:1133544-1180478 GCA_003457575.1 Thermophis baileyi
CACGTCCTTCCTTCCTTCCTTCCTTGTCTTCCATCTATCCTTCCCCATCCATCTCCTTCCTTCCTTTCTTCCTTTCTTCCTTCCTCCCTCCCTCCCTCCCTCCCTCCTTTCCTTTTTTAAATGTTGGGTAGTTATTTCTTTGTTTCTGTTTCTAATTAATGAAAAAAGGGGGGGAAACAAAGAAGGGAATGGATGTTCTAGAATGGTTGGCTGGATGGCCTGGCTGGATGAGGAGATACATGAATGAAGGAGAGCATATCTCCAGACCTTTAACGGCTCACTTCAAAAAGGAGATTCGAGGAGAAATAAACCTGTCATATAAAATTTACTGCCTGGAATCTCTCTCCAAGCAACTTACTTTTTGCAGCTGAAACTACTGGTGAAGATTATGTTCCATCATCTCCAGAGCCTAGAACTGACATTGGTGGCAAGGTGTCCTAGGTTGCTTCACTACATGGTGCCCCCTCTTTCTTCATCTGTGCGTGGAACATTGAAGGGTATAATCTAAACTGTGTGGCTTTCCTGTGCTAAACCTAAGGAAATGGAGAAATCACCTGAAAAACAACAGAAGTGATTTTTGAGCTCTTTGCTTCTCAGCAGAACGTATTCCATGCATGACCAAGATGAGTTGTTTGGAAATCGAGGGGGAAATTGACCGAGGCCATGGGCTCATTGCTTCGGGCTCCCCAAAAGGGCCCCTCAAATTTTTCTAGGGGCTCTCCCATCTGAGTAGTCAGAAACATCAAGTTTCACAAGCCACCTACACTTTCCTGCTTATTATCTGGGGAAATAATACCCAGTAGCTGTAACCACCATCCATTCTTCAGGGAAAGGAGCTTGGGGTGGGGTAGGTTTTCTGGTCCTGAATGTGGGACAAGAGGCCAAATTAAAAAAAATGTTTACCGGCAACCCTATGAAAGAAGAGGAGAGGGGGAAATTCTTTTTTTTTAAATTATTCATATTTTGAGTTTGCTCTGGGGTTTTGACCGATTTCCTTAAACTATTTACGAGAACTATCAAAAGAATGCAGACAACTGGAACTAGCGAACCCAGCATAAGTGCCATCCTGATCAGCAACCGGCTATTTAAAATGCCGACATGTTTCAATAAATCACCTGTTCGACAAAGCAGGTGAGGGTCAGTTTTTCTTTTTTTTAGATGAAAAACCAATCTGTGCATTCTTTTATTTATTTAGAAAATTTATATTGCTGCCTACTCGCACATGGCGACTCAAGGGTGGCTTACAAGAATATCTTGATGACTGCAGGAATGGCTACCGAGAGATTTAGATAGTCATGGATCAATCACATATTCTTAGCATACCTTGTTTATTTTCAGGATTTGTCTATTGCTCTAATCCAATTACTCTTGATAATTTGACACACAGAGACATCCCCAATCAAAATCACTCTTAAGTCCATAAAACCCTCATAAACGTTTATAACATGTACAACAATTATGCCCAATAAGAGTTAAGATCACGTGAGGTAGTAGTACTGCTCTATAAAGCCTTAGTAAGACCACACCTAGAATCCTGCATCCAGTTTTGGTCACCACACTATGAAAAAAGATGTTGAGACTCTAGAAAGAGTGCAGAGAAGAGCAACCAGGATGATTAGGGGACTGGAGGCTACAACATACGATGAACGGTTGCAGGAACTGAGCATGGCTAGTCTAGTGAAGAGGAGACATGATAGCAGTCTTCCAGTATTTGAGGGGCTGCCACAGAGAAGAGGAGCTCAAGCTATTTTCCAAAGCACCTGAAGGCCAGACAAGGAATAATGGATGGAAACTGAACAAGGAGAAATTCAACCTGTAAATAAGGAGAAATTTTCTGACAGAGATCAATCAACCAAGGGAAAAGAAGTTGTCTTCGGAAGTTGTGGGAGCTTCATCGCTGGAAGCTTTCAAGAAGAGACTGGACTGCCATCTGTCAAAAATGGTGTAGGGTCTGCTGGAGGGGGGGTTGGACTCGATGACCTACAAGGTCCCTTCCAACTCTGTTATTCTAAGTCCTTAAGAATATGGCATTATATTTAAGCTTGTGTTGTCACATCCGATCTTCACCGTTTCCAGATGCAGGATGAGGACTTCACTGGAATCAATTACTCCTATCAATACTACTAACTGGGACTACCCACTGCAGAAGGAGCAAAACCATTGTAGAACAGGAGGAAAAGATGGTTGAAGGCATCAAGCATTGCTTAGAACTTCATTGATCCAGGAGAGCTGCATTCTTCCCATTCCAGTCCTGACACAGGTCATCCATTCCAGTGACCAAGGCTCTTCCTTTCCTATACAGGTAGTCCTTGATTTACAACTACAATTGGGACCAGAATTTTCATGGCTAAGCAAGGTGATTGTTATGTAATTCATGCCTGATTTTATGACCTTTTGTGCCATGGTTGTTAAGTCAATCACTGCACTTGTTTAGTGACTTCCGGGAGGCCCGTTTTTCGCCCTCCCCAGGCTCTGGAGGCTTTCCTCAAGCCTCCGGGAGGGCGAAAACAGCCTCCCCCGGGCTCCGGAGGCCCTCCGGAGGCTGGAAATGGGCCAGTTTCCGGACTTCCAGAACTTCCGGGAGGCCCGTTTTTCACCCTCCCAGAGCCTCCGCGCAGGCCCTGCACTTACCTGGCATCCAAAACGGGCCACGTGGAAACTCCTGGGAGGGGCGGGGTGGGCGGGGACAGCCAGTCCTTGCAACTACCGGTTCAGCTAACCAGATGTAAAATTAGCATCCGGTTCGCCCGAACCAGTCTGAACCGGCTGAATCCCACCCCTGCTCATATGGTTGTTAAGTGAATCAGGCTTCCCCCAGTGACTTTGCTTGTTGGGAAGATCACAAATGGCAATTAGATGACCCCAGGATAGCGCAACCATTGTAAACACATGCTTGTGGCCAAGCACCCAAATTTTGATCACATGATCATTGGGATGCTGCGATGGTCATAAGTGCAAGGACTAACATAAGTCACTTTTTTCAGGGCTGTTGTAACTTTGAATGGTCCCTAAACAAATGGTTGTAATTCAAGGACTATCTCTACCCAAATTTAAACTCTGACTGTAAAAGATCCATTTAATTAACTTTATCAAGCAAGTTTGATCTGAGACTCCCTGTTCCTCATCTGTTATCTAGTGATGGCTGTCACATCGGACCAAGAGGGACAAGGGTAGAAATGAGGACCTCATTGTCTATGGAGGTTCTCGGTCATCCAGGTCCTGGTTGTCCCAAAGGTGCTTTTTCAGGAGGCAACTGGACTTTCTGGTTTTTTGGGTTGTTGTTTTTTTTGAAGATGTTTCGCTTCTCATCCAAGAAGCTTCTTCAGCTCTGACTGGATGGTGGGAAATGGAAGGAGTTATATTCCTTGCAAACCAGCTGGTCATTTGCATCTTTTTAGAGAGTTGTTGAGCCCGCTTGGAGGTTTGTCTGTGTCTCAGGATCATCTGAGTAGTGCAAATGGGTGTGGAGCCTTCTTAGAATTGCTGAAAGGACTGTGTTGTGGAGCTGGGCGGGAGTATGAACGGATTTCCAGAAAAATTGCAGACTACAGGAACCATTTGTCTGAGATGGAATAGGTTCTCCTGCTTGAGCAGGGGGCTGGACTAGAAGACCTCCAAGGTCCCTTCCAGCTCTATTCTATTCTATTCTATTCTATTCTATTCTATTCTATTCTATTCTATTCTATTCTATTCTATTCTTATTTTCAACTCTGTTTCTATTCTATTCCACTCCACTCCATTCCACTCCACTCCACTCCACTCCACTCCACTCCACTCTATTTGTGCTTCAGTTTGAGATGTAGACAGGACAGACTCATCCCCAACAGCCTGTGCCTGGCTTCAACAGTGAAGGGACACAGGGCGGAAAACATCCTGCAGAAAGCACAGCTCCACAACACACAACACCATGACTTATGAGCTTGTGTCAGACTTGGGATGCACCAAGGTAGTTACAACATTTGTGTGATAAAGTAATGTAGTAAAATAAAATTACTTTATGGACTCATTCTTTATGGACCCCGTTGTTTCAACCATTTAACTTTCTTCCAATCTGATCATTAGAACTTTAGAATACAACTTTACAAATTGTGTCTAAATCTGCTGTTTTCCCTCCTTCCTTTCCTGCGTCGTCTTTTGGACTGTGGGACTAAAAGAGTCCAAGGCCATTCTGTCGCTAGTGATTTATAGCAGCTTGCCCCGCAACTGTTGGTTGTGTGGCTTTGTCAACCCTGTTATTGTTATTGTTATTTTTGGGACAGGGTCTGCCAGAAGGTTGCAAATCTTTAGGGAGGAAAATGATTTTAGACTTGCTTGACAGATTATCTCTAAGGGAATGTAGCTCACAACAAGGACATGCATTTTCTACACCAATCTATAACATGGAATTATCTTTGAAATAAACCAGAAGACTGAAAAGAACACTACCCTACATTGTTTTAACACGTTCCCATCCTGTGACCATGTAATGTATCTGTTTTGCCTAGGAATACAAAATCTTCTTGTCCTGTACAGTTAAGATAGAACCAAGGTATGTTTTAATACAAGGAATCGTGTTTCAACAGTCATTTTAACACGAACATGTGATTTACATAAAAGTTTGAATGAATCATCCCACATTCCCCTTTGCTGAGTCTGAAGGAGGAGGAAGGGTTTTTGATCAAGTAAAAAGTGAAAAGATTGTGAGGGAAATTCCTCATTTCTTTTCTGTCTCTGTCTGAGGAATGACTCAAAACCCCCCTGTTAATTCCAGACCCAGATGTTTCCCTACTAGGGACCAAATGAGGCAAAACAACATCTGTGAAATTTGCAATTGTGTTGACTGCATTTACAAAATAAACAGCGTTTGAGAGCTCTAAGCTAGGAAGCAGGAGGGTGGAGGAAGTGGGTTTTCTAACCAGCAGATAGAATTTCTGGATAGTGGTGGCCTTGGTAAGCTCAGCCCAATTCCACATAATCTTCCAGAGACTGCAGTGTAAAACATGTACTAAAACTCAGCAACTGAGCCCAAAGGAGAGAATATCTTTTAAGACTGAAGAAGAGAAAATTAGGTATGTCAAAAACCACAACCAGTTGACTTTTGGAAACAAAGGAACATAAAATAGCGACACTGATCAAATCAAAAGAACATCTCTGTTCTCATGATGGCCAATCCATGTAGGAAGACTCCAGAAACTATAGTTTCAACAAAAATAAACAGATACAGAACTAGGAAATATAAGCAATTAGAAGTTCTGCAAATAAGAAGTTAGAACTGGATCTGGGAAGAGAACACCAGAAGTGGGTAGAGAGAGAGAGAGAGAAAGGATCCCCTGCATAAGCAGATATCATATGGAAGGATCTTGATGGCTTGTTTCTTATCATCTGAGACCATAGGACATGACATAATGGTCTCACAGGAAGGCAAATTCTGATTGTTAGAAAAAGTTCCTATGGACAAGAGCATTTCAACAATAGAACCAGTGACTGAATGAGATAAAATAATCCTCTGTGTTGATGTGTCCAAGCAACACAGGCTGGACAGCAATGTGTTGGGAATGTTTGGGTCTCTATTCCCATCCCATTAATGGCCAGAAAGCAACTCCAATACATTTTTATCCAGGAACCCAGAAACATAGAAACAAATGCAGGTTTAGAATATTTACTGAGGGCTTCCTAAACTAAGAATGCACTTATCTGCACATCCATGCATACCTGTCCAGCTCAAGGTTTAGCTGGCCCGATTAAGCATGTACCAAGTTCCAGAAGAATCAAGGTAGGACATTTACATAGAACCCATGGTTTATGTGATGGTTCCCAAGGATTACTATTCAGATGCAATTGTCATACTTTTTACCAAATTATGACTAAAGTCCTTCCTTGGCATCTTTCTCATATATCATGGTATACCTCTTGGTTGATGTCTATGGCGATTCTTAATCATCCAGGTCATGGTTGTCCCAAAGGTGCTTTTTCCAACTTGTTCTGGACTTTCTTGGTTTTTCCTTGAAAATGTTTTGCTTTTCCTCCAAGAAGCTAACAACCAGATGCCCATTAAGAATATAAGTGCTTCCGTTCCCCACTGTTCAGAACTGAAGAAGCTTCTTGGATGAGAAGTGAAACATTTTCAAGGGGGAAAAACCCCCCAAGAAAGTCCAGTTGCCTTTTGAAAAAGCACCTTTGCGTATACAGTACCTCTTAATCCTTTTTCCATTATGCAGCTCTTGCCTCATCCAGTGCATTGGTGTCTGCTTCTTTTGACAATCATGATTTGAGTCTTCTTTAAAACCATCCTCTCCCCCAGTGTTGCATAAGCTAAAATCTCCATGAGCAACACATTTTCCCTTTTGGTTCATTGGTTGATTCAATTTATTTGATTTTGATGCCACTCAAGCAATGTTCCCTGTAACAGGAGAAAACGCCGCACGGCAGTTAGAAACCGTGCGGCGCTCTCTTTTCCTGTGAGCGGGTGCGCAGGCGCGCAGCCTCTGCCATTAGAAAATGCTGCATGGAAGTTGGAAACTACCACGCGGTGTTCTCTCATTACGTGCGTGGCCGCGCACCTTAGAGGGAACAGTGCACTCAAGTAGAACCAACTCTGTTGGGTCTCTTTTGTACATTTCCATTCATTGAAATAAAGCTAGTTATTGTTACTAGGTCAGGTATTTTATAATGGAAGGCATTAACATGATAGTCTGTTGATTGTATAGTGGCATTAATATGCTGCGATATGTTTCATTAATGCTGTTCTACATGCCAATGTACTCTAATACTTGTCCTAATCAATGGTTGCACTCAGGAATGTGTCTAATGACCTTTCAAAGCTGTCCAAGGGTGCAGTTAACACATCATCTTGGCTTTGCTAAATTCCACCTTTTAATTGCTCATTGTGAGCCAAGGTATTTCTGTTATAGGTCCAGAATCTCCCAACGTTCAGTTTGGTGCCTGATCTTGCGTTATGAGAAATAGAAGAAGAAAAAAACCCTCTTTTATATATCTGATCAAGTTTCCTCCCTGAAATTTCTTGGGTGTTTCCCCCCCCCCCCCATTAAAAGGTTCGTAACACTGTACACCTACTTGATAGAGAAGTTGGTCTAATCCCTTGAAAGCTTAATTGCATTTTTCCTCAACTTGAAAAAATAACTCTAAATCAATCACAACAACCAGAATTTGGCAGTTTGAATCTCACCAGGCTCAAGGTTGACTCAGCCTTCCATCCTTCCATCCTTCCGAAGTTGGTAAAATGAGGACCCAGATTGTTGGGGGAAATAGGCTGACTCTGTAAACTGCTTAGAGAGGGCTGTAAAGCACTGTGAAGTGGTATATAAGTCTAGGTGCTGTTGCTATTGGTATTATGCCAACCTTATAATCAGTGGTGGGATTCAAAAAATTTTACTGCCGGTTCTGTGTGCGTGGCTTGGTGGACGTGGCTTGGTGAGCATGGCTTGGTGGGCGTGGCAGGGGAAGGATACTGTAAAATCTCCATTCCCTCCCCACTCCAGGGGAAGGTTACTGCAAAATCCCCATTTCCTCCCGATCAGCTGGCAGAGAATAGATTGGGGCGGGGCCAGTCAGAGGTGGTATTTACCGGTTCTCCAAACTACTCAAAATTTCCGCTACCAGTTCTCCGAACTACTCAAAATTTCCGCTACCGGTTCTCCAGAACTGGTCAGAACCTGCTGAAACCCACCTCTGCTTATAACGCTGTAACACTTGAAATATTCAACAAGTTATTTTTCGGTTTCTCTGAATGGCTTTGAGAAGAACCTTGCTCAGGAAGGACTTACAAATTCCCACAATGGAAGAATGGATGGTGAAGGAGATTGACGGAGATAGAGAAACGGATTGCTTTGATTAAAGAAAAGACTTCACCTAATTTGGTCTCTACTTGGAAACCACTTTGGGACTTTTTGCTTGAAACTTAAACGAAAATTTAACTTTGGGATCTGAAGATTAGAACTGTTTATGATGATAGAAGTATTGTCTATTAGGGCTAGCTTTAGAGCAAAAGATTAATATATTTTCTTTTTCTATCTGTACCGGAGAAAGTTGGAAGTTAGTCTTTTTCTATATTTTTCTTCTCTTTTCTTTTTCTGCACCCCAAATTGCAAATTGTAAGGTAGTCCTTGACTTACATCAGTTCATTTAGTGACCATTTGAAGTTACAACAGCACTAAAAAAGGGACTTATGACCATTTTCACACTTATGAACAGGGGTGAAATTCAGCAGGTTCTGACAGGTTCTGGAGAACTGGTAACGGAAACTTTGAGTAGTTCGGAGAACCGGCAAATAGCACATCTGGCTGGCCCCAGGAGTGGGGTGGGAATGGAGATTTTGCAATATCCTTCCCCTGCCATGCCCACCAAGCCACGCCCACAGAACCAGTAGGGAAAAATTTTGAATTTCACCCCTGCTTATGACCGTTGCAGCATCCCCGTGGTCACGGAATCAAAATTAAGACCCCGGAGAACTGACTCACATTTATGACCGTTGCAGTGTCCTGGGATTACGTGATCTCTTTTTGCGACTTTCGGACAAGCAAAGTCAATGGGGAAGCCAGATTCACTTAACAACCATGCTTAATGTTTAATTTAACAACTGCAGTGATTCACTTACAGCTGTGGCAAGAAAGGTCATAAAATGGGTCAAAATTCACTTAACTGTCTCACTTAGAAACAAAAATTTGGGGTTCAATTATGGTCATAAGTCAAGGACTACCTGCATTTTATCTTTTGTTGAAACTTGAATAAAATCATATTTTTTAAAAAAGAGAGAAGTCTAAGCATTGCTCCCAAGACAGCCAACGACCACATTTAAGTGAGTAGAGATATATGACATAATCTCCAACTTGAATGATGAGTAAAGGGACAGGCTTGCATTAAAGAAGGAATTGTCTATGCCAGGGGTCTCCAACCTTGGCAACTTTGCGACTTGTGGACTTCAACTCCCAGAATCCCATGCTGGTTGAGGAACTGCACAACACTGAGGATTGTTGCATTTTCATTTGCTATTATGGATCCCCTCCTGAGCATTGAGGTCAATGAAACGATCTCCAAGATCCATTCTTGATCTGTGATTCACTAAGGTTGTACTTACAAGAGTTGGTGCAGTTCATTTGCCCTCAGCGACTCAGAAGATCTGTTTTGTGATGATAACTCATGATGTCTACGATTTGCACATTGCCTCTCCCTGCATACTTAATTGTGCGTTACTTTGTCTTGCCACCTTACTACGACTGAAAACACGTTTAATCATAAGTGCCATGTTATTTTAATATAAAGGTAGATGGTCGGTTTTGATACCATTCAAAAGTACCACTTGTTCATCTTTCAAAGAACAAGAGCATGGAACAAACCGACCTACACAGACACAACCCAACGTTTTTGCCTGCTGTTCGTTTTACAGAATGATTAAAGCCCCATAAATACCAAAACTTTTGAAAATGATTTTATCTAGCCCCGGTGCTCATATTTCAGAAGGGAGTAACTCAAATATGAAATATCAATTTAACCTTGGCAGATAGACAGAACTTCTACATTTTGAAATAGAAGATATCTAATTTGATATATGAGACACAAAAAGAAAACTCAAAAGGCTGGTGGGCTTCCAGAGCTCATCTGTAAATGTGATTCCTAACCTGCTCCAAAAAAAGGTTTTATCTTAAGATACAGATTAACAGAGTTGAAGGGAACTTGTAGGTCATCTAGTCCAACCTCCTGCCCAAGCAGACCCTACACCATTTCTGACAGATGGCAATCCAGTCTCTTCTTGAAAGCTTCCAGTGATGAAGCTCCCACAACTTCTGAAGGCAAGCTGTTCCATTGGTTAGTTGTTCTCACTGTCAGAAAATTTCTCCTGGTTGAATCTCTCCTTGATCAGTTTGAATCTCTCCTTGATCAGGTTGAATCTCTCCTTGATCAGTTTCTATCCATTATTCCTTGTCTGGCCTTCAGGGGCTTTGGAAAATAGCTTGACTCCCTCCTCTCTGTGGCAGCCCCTCAAATATTGGAAGACTGCTCTCATGTCTCCCCTGGTCCATCTCTTCACTAAACTAGCCATGCCCAGCTCCTGCAGCCGTTCTTCATATGTTTTAGCCTCCAGCCCCCTAATCATCCTGGTTGCTCTTCTCTGCACTCTTTCTAGAGTCTCAACATCTTTTTTATAGTCTGGTGACCAAAACTGGATGCAGTGTTCTAGGTGTGGTCTTACTAAGGCTTTATAGAGTGGTATTAGTACCTCCCTTGATCTTGATTGTATCCCTCTGTTAATGCAACTTAGGATTGCATTGGCAAGATATTTCTAAGAGTTGAAAACCTGCAGTGAACAAGAGGTTAAACTTTCCTCGGTTGCTTTTCCTTTTCCCCTCTCTCATCCTGTTACTCCCCATCCTGCTGTTCACTCATAACTTCCAGCACACTGATAGCGTGTGTGACCAGTGGCAGGTCAGAAAACCCACTGGTGTTTCACAGCAACCTGAGGATGGAGTTTGCTGAATAGGTCAGGGTGTTGTCTCCTTCTTCTCCTGGGATTTCCCTCTGAATCGGAGACCGTTGGCAGATGTTGGTAGACCATGTGGAGGTTGCTGTCACTCGGACTTATTTGGTTGTGCTGCGTCTTTCAGGAAAGCATTGGCATCACCAGACGATATTACATTGGAGCAGTGGAGAAGGAATGGAACTATAGGCCTGACAGACAGAATGGGTAATAATACAGCAACAATATATTATCTACTAAACATTTGGGAATGTAGTTTCAGTACAGAGTAGAGTTGGGAGGTCCTCTAGAACTTGGGAACATCAACTCTCATCTCTACTAACAGACTCTACCTGTGTCAAAAGATTGTGGTTCCAATTGTCTTGAGAATTATATGGAGAGGTTATGGTTTTATGATATGGTATTACCAATAATTTTATAGTTTTGTGCATTTCTATCCTTAATTTGTACACTTGGCCCCTCCTGTTCGGTTTCTGCCTCTAATCTCCTTAAACCCTGCTTGACTCCTCTCTGCTGGATGTGCCAAGAGTGAAGGGAAAGGAAACATTTATTTAATGAAGTGTTGGCAGCCTGGTTGGCATTGTGTTAAGCAAGTCACAATCTTGAAGTCTTTCTAGATACCAGTCGCAGTTGATGAAGAACCACTTGGTCAAGTAGAGTGGAAAGGGGTTAAAGGAGCAGCGTGATTTATGGAAGAAGCTCTCCTTCAAGTGGGTGTTATTCAGTTTTACTTTTAGGAAAGGCAGCGTAGTACAATGATAGGTGGACTTTTTGGATGTAGGAGGACCTGGGTTCTATCTCTGACATTTCCAATTAAAATAGCTCAGCAGGTGATGGGGGAAATGTCAACTGGAGACACCAGGAAGCTGCTAATACCATTAGTTTATATGATGTCCTCAAGATGTTCCTATGTGAGTAATAGTCCTATAAGCCCAATGAACACCTGGATGATGAAGAAGAAAACATGCTGATCTAGATGAACCAGTGCACTTCTTTTGTGGGACTTTCTTGAGGTCCCATCTCATAATGTTGTGGTCAAGAGGGGAAAAACAGAATAGGGTTAGATCTGGAATTTTTTCCAATTCAATTCAGAATAGAGCTGGAAGGGACCTTGGAGGTCTTCTAGTTCACACACACACACACACACACACACACACACACACACACTCGCTCAAGCAGGAGAACCTATACCATTTCAGACAAGTGGCTGTCCAGTCTCTTCTTAAAACCCTCCAGTGATGAAGCACCCACAACTTCTGAAGGCAATCTGTTCCACTGGCCAATTGTTCTCACTGTTAGAAAGTTTCTTCTTAATTCCAGGTTGCTTCTCTCCTTGATTAGTTTCCATCCATTGCTTTTTTGTCCTGCCCTCTAATTTAATTTAAGATAATTTAAGTTAGTTAGCTCCTCCTTTTATCTTTACAATAACATTGTGAGGTTGTTTGCATGAATTGTTCAAAAATCACCCAATAAATTTTGCAGTTGAAGGAGTGAAACCTAGGTCTCAACAGAGGAGAATACCTATAGCTCAGGGTTGAACTGTGGAGTCCTTCATGTTCTCTGAGTTCGGTTGTTTGCTTGCAGATGTTTCATTGGCCAACTAGGTAAGAGTTTCAGGTCGCCAAGGACTCCACAAAGTGAAGTCCCCACCTTGTTCCAGCTTTGGTTCTTGTACTATGCTCCCTTCAGCTCCTCAATTTCCATTCTGCATGACAATAAAACACAGGCCATTGCTTCTAAGATGTCTCATCCTTTTCCATTTTCATAGCAGTTTTGAAAAAAAAAAGTACTGTATGATTAAAACTAATTAATACCCCAAGAATCGCCATCCTAAAAATATCAACAAGTTTCCTAATTTTGCTATACTGTGCATATTTTTATTTATTTTTTGTATACAGTAATGTATTACATGCACACAGAGTCTTAGGATCCAAACACGAAGAACAGGAAAAAAAATTTTTTTTAAGAAGATACCAGAATTAAAAATGCTGAAATTCAATTGATGACAGATATGTAAGGAAATAAAGCTTTACATCCATTATCTACAACTTATGAGGTTTTCTGGGGCAAATCATAAATTGTGTTAGAATGAATAGCCTTTTGGAAAGTGTACTATAAGTCAGTGGTCCCCAACTGAGCACAAGAATTACTCTGAGTTAAGGGCACTTAAAGAAGGTTGATCAGTAAATCAAATATTCTATGTTTCCCTCAAATCACCTCAGGAACATCTGCAAGAGAGCAAAGAACATCATATGGAGATATTTAGACTCATCAGGATCCAGCTCTGAAGTTCTTGCCCAAAATGGTATAGGGCAGGGGTATCAAACTCGATTTCATTGAGGGCTGCATCAGGGTCGTGTTTGACCTTGGGGGCTGGGGTGGGCGTGTCCAGGGTGGGTGTGGCCAGCTCAACGTCACACGTGTCGGGGGTGCCTGTGGTGGCCTGAGCACTCTATCAGCAAAAATGGGCTCCCGAGCTCCATTTTCGGCTGCAACGGCCTCCTGCAACCCTCTGCCAGCGAAAAGGGAGCTCGGGAGGGCCGCGTGCAGCCCTCCCGAGCTCTGTTTTGGCTGGCAGAGGCACTGCGGGCCAGTCCTTTGCTGTTTCCAGAACGGACCCGTGGGCCAGATCTAAGCACCCCGTGGGCCGGATGCGGCCCGCGGGCCTTGAGTTTGACTTCCCTGGTACAGGGTCTCCTGCTTAAGCAGAGGGTTGGACTAGATGACTCTAAGGTTCCTTCCAACTCTGTTATCCTGTATTCTAAACTGTGGTCCCCACTTGGTGGGGGGGGACGAGAGGGGAACCTGGCTGGGCAAGTTGAGTTGTGGGTGTGTGTGCGCGCATTGGCCTGACGCTCACGCAGACCGGTACCGAATAGGTGACAGCCCGGTAGTGGGCTGCGGCCCAGGGGTTGGGGACCCCTGCTATATGTTTTCTGTGGAGCAGACAGTATGCTCGTACAAATAAATTAGGTTTTGCAATTTGTCAGACAGAAAACTTTTACATTCAGTCAAAAGTTTCCAAAGATGGAATGCAGATGTGACTACACTAAATCCAGGATATTGATTTAGGGACCATGACAGAAAATGTTGCTGCTGGGTTTACAGATTCCAAATACGGTAGATTTAAAGAAATGACTTATTTATTTCCTCTTTCTCTCTTTCTTTCCAACAAGCATTCATATATGCACACCATAGGGCCATGTCTGCTTACAAATGCAAAGAAGTCTATGGAGATTCTCAGTCATCCAGGTCATGGTTGTCCCAAAGGTGCTTTTTTAAAAAGCAACTGGACCTTCTGGTTTTTCTTTGAAGACATTTCGCTTCTCATCCAAGAAGCTTCTTCAGTTCTGGGGTGAGAAACGAAAAGTCTTCAAAGAAAAACCAGAAAGTCCAGTTGCCTTTTGAAAAAGCATCTTTGGGACAAAATGCAAAGAAGGTAGCTAGAAAAATGGAGAGATTAAACAAAGCGAAGTCCAGAATTAAGGGGTAACAGTTCATTGAGAGGAGGGGTGAGAAATCATTGCGAAGAGGGGTGAGAAATCAAGGATAATACCTTTAGACCAAGTGAAATACTACCAAAACATTGAAGAAGTTTTATGTATTATGTTCAGGGGTGGGTTCCGGATCTTCTTACTGCCAGTTCACTCAGGGACATGCCACGCGGGCGGGTCGCGGGTGCGTGCTTTGCACGCGCGCATGCGCAGTACAAAAAACCAGCTTCTGTGCATGCACAGAAGCAAAAAACAAGATGGCGGCACCTATGGTGCCGCCGAGAGAACCAGCTCTGGGGCGTGGCGGGCCTGGGTTGCTGCCAGTTCTAGCAACCCAGCCCGCCATGTTACTAACGGTTCTATAGAGCCAGTCCGAACCGGTAGGAACCCACCTCTGATTATGTTGAATTACGACAACAACCAAACATTTTGCAGCATGGTAGAAAAGAGATAGCATGACACATCTTCAGAAAAACAGAAACTATCCTTTAAGAATAGAAGTAATTTTATGGCATCACTACAACCGATGCTTCCTCTTTCCCCAAAAAACATTGCACAACTGTTCTTCACCTGATTGTCCCCAAACTGCCAAGGGCTTCCTCCTACAGGGCTCACTTATTCTTCTCCCCAAAGGACACTGTTCCATTTCCTAGCCAGCAAAGACCAAATTGTGATCGGGAGCTGGAACACAATGGCATGCAGTGTTATTTCTGGCCTCGATACGGAATTTTGCAGTCCGCCGACAACAAATCGTGCCAAATGCTCCAATCACTCAAAATGTCCTCTCTTTTTTTGCAGGTTGGCTTTTTCTGAGATGACTACTATTTTGACTTTGGAAAGTCTTAGCGGGAGCTTTGGAATCTGTCCTTTTTTATTCACCTTGTCCTTGTACTTTTGAGTCTGAGCTCCTTTAATTGTGCTTTTGTGGTGCTGCTTAAATAAAAACTTGGTCTGTTTCTAAATTCTAAAATAAGGAAAAACTTTTGTTTTATGCAGAACTGCATTTTTTGGGGTGGGGAGGAAGGTAGGCAGGACAGTTTACTTCTAAGATACCTGGACTGATTTTTTTCTCCCTCCCAGTTCAATTGTGTCGAGTTCTTGGAGACTACCTGGAAAAATCCAAAAATACCTGCGGTTTTCTTGGCAAAGCTTTCCAGAAGTGGTTTGTCCTTGCCTCCTCCTTTCTAGGGCTCAGAGAAAGTGACTGGCCCAAGGACACCCAGCTGGCTTTGTGCCAAAGGCAGAACTAGAACTCAAAATTTCTTGGTTTCTAACCTGATGCCTTAACCACGACACCAAACTGGTTCTCCCTGTACCGATTTACAACTCCTGAAATGAAACTCAAAAGCCACAGCTCCCCTTTATTTGTTTTGCAGTTGCTCCTAACGCCCGGATTTCCTTGGCTGGTCTGAGTCATTCTAGAGAGAAACTCTTGGAAACTTGCCTGCTGGCCAAGACTGTTCCTAGCAGGCTTGGACGTCTGACCTCTGATAGCTAGTGGCCCTCCAATGTTTCCAATACTACTGGTAACAAGGTAGACATGCTGGGGTCTGTTATCTGCTTCCCTCCTACATGCTCTCCCGTGTAAAATAAATGCTGGAAAGCAGAGCATGATGAAATCCTACGTCAACTTTGGAGAAATGTTAGAAAGTATATTTTAAAAAGTAACAATAAAAGAGAAGGTTTGTAGCTCAGAGTTGAAATGAAGGATCCTGGATGCTCTCTAAGCTCAGTTGCTTTCTTGCAGACGTTTCATGACCCATCTAGGTAACATCATCAGTGCTAAAAGGGAGTGTGGTTTGTGCAGAGGAGGAGGAGGAGGGGGAGGGGAGGGGGGAGGAGGAGGAGGAGGAGGAGTAAAAGGGCTGTGGAGTCCTTGGTGCTCTCTGAGCTTGGTGGTTTTCCTGCAGATGTTTCATTACCAAACTAGGTAATGGTATTACCTACAGCACTGATGATATTACTTAGTTTGGTAATGAAATGTCTGCAAGAAAAGTTGTTTTCTTGCAGACGTTTCATAACCCATCTAGGTAACATCATCAGTGCTAGAATAAAGTGGGGTGTGTGGAGAGGAGGGGGAGGATTGCAGGGTCCTTGGTGCTCTCTGAGCTCAGTTGTTTTCTTGCAGACATTTCATTACCCAAACTAGGTAACATCATCAGTGCTAGTAAGGAATGGGGTTTACTCTGTTTATATTATAGTGGCTTGCCCTGTCAGTGTTGGTGGTCTTAGAGGTTTGGTTGGGCTGTTTACTGTTGGCTTGTTTGGCAATTCCTTGATTGGGGTATTATTTACTTGATTGTTGGTCTGATGTTAATCTTGGAGTTAATCTATGCTCATCTGGGTGCTGATTGCTGGTGGGGAGGGGCTTGAGTCTTTTGGTTCCTTTTTGGGCTGGCTGACTATCTCTTTTGCATAGTCTATAGATATTGTTTATGTCTATGTCAGAGTGTCAGAGTGCCAGGCTTCTAGAAATTTCTTGGCAATTTTGGACTTGGCTTGGTCTAGGATGGTCATAGTCTCCCTATTGAAAATATGGTTAAGACTGTCCCTATGCTGTCAAATTAAAGAGTTTTCATCAAGTGTTCTGACTACTAGTTGGGTAATTACCTAGTTTGGGTAATGAAACATCTTCAAGAAAACAACCAAGCTCAGAGAGCACCAAGGACCCCATAGTCCTCCTCCTCCTCCTCCTCCTCCTCCTCCTCCTCCTCCCTCTTTTCTTCCACTCCTCAAACCTACTTCATTCTAGCACTGACGATGTTATCTAGTTGGGTCATGAAACGTCTTCAAGAAAACCACCAAGCTCAGAGAGTATCAAGGACCCTTCATTTAAAAAAAGTATTTGGGTGAAGTGATTCCCCTGGCCATCAACCCTTGGCATGGAACGCTCCGAACAATGCACCTGAAACAATTGAGTTTCTTGAGGCAATGGGACAAATGGACTGGAGATTACAGGGGAGGTAAAAGGAGAGCCCTCAAAACTGGAACATTTTGCTAAATGCCCCAATAGCGGTACCAAATTGTGGTTGCAAAGCCTATTTGCAAATCCTAAATTTGAGATGTCCTATAACTGCACATCACTGTAGGTAGTGACACCTAGCTGACCTGGGGTAGCTTTGGAAAAATGAAACTGGAATCAGTCTTGTTAGGTCTTGAATCAAGTACCCATGAATCTGGATGAAGTGGAGGCAAGGAAGCATTCCAGTGGTGCGGTGGCCTAGAGGTGGAGCTCTCACCTCACAATCAGGAGGCTGTGAGTTGGATCCCAGGTAGAGGCAGATATTTATCTCTCTGGGCACACTGAGAATATATCTGCTGAACAAAACTCCGCATTGGCGACAGGAAGAACATCCGGCCATTAAATACTCTGCTTGCTCCATCCAGTTGCCCAGACTCCACCCTGCAAGGGATTATGGAGTCATTAAAAGATGATGATGATGATGAAGGAAGCATTCCAGAAGAAAGCAAAATTCTCCCCTACCATTGCCAGGAAAACTGCAGGATTGTGACTAGGAGCAGAAAGCAGACAAAGCAACACAAAGAGACATTGCTTTGACACATCTTTGTATTACACATCAACCTTCTCCTTTTTCTCTTCCCAGCTTTTTCAACCCTCCCCAACCTGGTGTTGGACCCCCAACACCACTCCAAACCTGGGGTCGTTTGGTCATAAGGGGTGAGGATTATTTGAGTTGAAATCCTCCTAACCATGCAGATCAACAACGCAGGATTTGAAATGCAGTCCCCAGTCTGCATTTGATCTCAATTTTCTTCTTTGACTAACTCTTTTTAATTTCTTAGGTTGTCTTCCTCCACCCCAGGCCGTCAATATAAGAAGGCAATTTATTTGGAATACACGGATTCTACATTCAGAGAAGTAAAACCCAAACCTGCTTGGATGGGTAAGCTAAGGAGTCTTTTTTGCTTACAAGATTCTCAGCTCAATTTGGGTATCTTACTGGAGTTATTCTTGCACTGAAAAATGTCTTAGGTTGATTGATTGCTGTAATACGGAGTCCATGCAACTATCTTAGATGACTATTTGGGAACCAGAATTGGTGCAAAATATATTATCTTATTTACTAACTTGGAAGAGGTGGGGTTAACATCTTGATAATTGTTAGTGAAACAGCTACATTAGCTTCAGGTTTATTTACCGATGTGTTGCCACACATTAAAAACAATGAAATAACATTGTTATTTCATAATGTTCATCTGCTCAGCAAGCTATCACATCTAAAGAATTCCATGGAGGAAACCGAGTTTATTTTCCTCCAATGTAAGTAATTTGCAGTGGCAATTCCTATTAAAAGAATACTAGAATAATAGAGTTGGAAGGGACCTTGGAGGTCCAACCCCTTGCTGAAGCAGGAAATACTGTAGCATTCCAGGGAACTGGTTGTCCAATCTCTTATTAAAAACGTCCAGTGTTGGAGCACCCACAACTTTTGGAGGCAAGTTGTTCCACTGATTAATTGCTCTAACTGTCAGGAAATTTCTCTTCAGTTCTAAGTTTGTTCTCTCCTTGATTAGTTTCCATCCATTGCTTCTTGTCCTGCCTTCAGATGCTTTGGAGAATGGAACATACAACATAGAATAGAGTTGGAAGGGACCTCGGAGGTCTTCTAGTCCAACCCCCTGCTCAAGCAGGAGACCCTATACCAGGGGTGTCAAACTCATGTCGTCACGTCGTCACATGACGTATTGCAACTTTTTCCCAATGAAATAACATTGAAACATTTTTCCCAATGAAATAACATTGTTATTTATAATGTTCATCTGCTTACCAATATAGGAAGTGAAATGATCAAGAGAAGGATGGAAGTTCATGCATGCCTTGTTTATCTAGGTTTATAAATGGGAACACGCTATGTATGTATTTGAGGAAGATTTATCACAGGAAAAGAAACTCAGTCAGCAGATGATGTAATAGTAGCTATGAACCTGTAATAGTGGTGTGTGAATCAAAGGTTTTCAAATATTTGCAAATAAAGAAAGGACAGGTCACTTTCACCCAAAGAAATCCAAACCCATCCTTGGAACTTCTTGCTCAACTTCAGAGGGGATGGAGGACAGTTCCAAAGCCCAATTCCCATCTCATCTTTCCTTCACAATCAGCAGAACTTCAGCCTGTACCAATTTTTCTTCTTTCCATCAGGTCTTTTGGGCCCCATTGTCCAAGCTGAAGTCTATGACAAGGTGGTTGTGACCTTTAAGAATATGGCGTCCCGTCCCTTCAATATTCATGCCAAAGGGGTATCTTATTGGAAAGCTTCTGAAGGTGAGAGTGACACCCCAATTGTCCCTCTTGCATGCTCTTCAAATTCTTTCCACTGCTGGCTAGAGCCGTGGTGGTGCAGTGGCTAGAATGCAGTACTGCACGCTAATTCTGCTGACTGCCGGCTGCCAGCAGTTCGGCAGTTCCATTCTCACCGGCTCAAGGTTGACTCAGCCTTCCATCCTTCTGAGGTGGGTAAAATGAGGACCCAGATTGTTTGGGGGCAATATGCTGACTCTGTAAACCGCTTAGAGAGGGCTATGAAGCACTGTGAAGTGGTATATAAGTCTAAATGCTATTGCTATGGTCCTTCCTTCCTTCCTTCCTTCCTTCCTTCCTTCCTTCCTTCCTTCCTTCCTTCCTTCCTTCCTTCCTTCCTTCCTTCCTTCCTTCCCTGTGGTTAGAATGCAGTATTGCAGGATAATTCTGCCCACTGTCAGGAGTTCGATCCTGACTGGCTCAAGGTTGACTCAGCCTTCCATCCTTCCGAGGTGGGTAAAATGAGCACCCAGATTGTTGGGGACAATAGGCTGACTCTGTAAACCGCTTAGAGATGGCTGTAAAGCACTGTGAAGCAGTATATAAGTCTAAGTGCTATTGCTATTGCTCAACTTTCTATTCAAGAGCCAGAGCGAAGAGTGCAATCAGATTCAGCCTTTGGACTCAGCTGCAATGTAGTTTGCATGGTTTGGGCTTTGCATGTTGTGTCTCCTCAACCTTCATAGTCATTGATGACAGTGCTTATCTGTTTTCAGGGGCAGGCTATGATGATCTGACCAGCCAGCTAGAAAAAGAAGACGATGCTGTGGAACCTGGTCACACCCATGTCTATGTGTGGGAGATCTTAGAAGATCAAGGGCCAACCGGATCGGACACACACTGCTTAACTTATGCCTACTCCTCTCATGTAGACAGCGTCAAGGATATTAATTCTGGATTGATTGGACCACTGCTGGTCTGTAAGCCAGGTAAGATCAGGTGGTAGAAGTAGACCATCTTCTTGAGAACTGCTGTGATGACCCGGGGCACGGCACAGAGATAACACAAACAGCTGGCAGTTCAAACCACCCCTTTATTGCTCCAAATTTCCCCATGTTTCTGGCAAGTCCCAGAGCAAACTGATAACAAACCCCCACACAAACCTCAAGCAGCATCTGGCTGCAATTAGTCCAGCCCAGCGCTGTGTACACCAAGGCTGCACAGCAATAAATCCAGCAGGGCAAAACAGGAAGCAAAAGATCCAGGTAATTAGTCCAGAACACCAGAAGGAATGCAAGGACTCTTGGAAAGTTCAAACATCGGCACTCAACACTTCAGGAACTCAGCATTTGTTCCCAACAATGCCCCTCCCCACAGCGTCTCCTTAAGTCTCATTCCCCAGGTGTGCCTTGTGAAGAGGGGCGGGCGCTCTCCTCCCGAGTAGCCTGCTCAGTTTGCGCTGTTCCCACCTTCTCTCCACTCTCCGTGCTCTTGGATCAGGAGAGGGTGGTCCTTGCTCCTCACCTGAGCTCTATCTCTCATGTTCATCCTGCCCCTATTCCTCCTTGTCTACAAGCTGTTCTAATCCTGAAAGGCCCTCGCCTTCCCCATTTTCCTCCAAAGACAATGAAGCCGCCCCCTCAATCTCCGTCGGCTCAGGTTCCAGCTCGTCTTCCCCCCGTAGATTCAGGCTCCGACGGAGGCATGACAACTACTTATCCATACTCCAGGCTTTGTTCAAATTCATATGGACCTGCTAGCATTCATCAATTAATCTTTGTGATTTTTAGTCCATATATTCATACCAGATTCACATGCAGATCCAATGTGGGTACTTTAAAAATCTTGTTTATGCTTTTTCTACTAGAAAAGCAAGATCGCTCCTTTTCTTTTGTATGGCATTCCAAATATGCTACTATCATAAAACCTGGCATTTAGATAACATTTTTTGAAATATTCCGATATCTGATCCCATATATTATCTCAGTAAAATATCCTCATGTATGATTTCAGTTATAACAGCACTGTGAAATTAGAAAAAAAATCACTATTGCACAGAGCATAACATAGAATGTGTAAGGACTGAGAAGTAAAAGGTGACTTCCATGAACTCGTAAGTCCTTCCAACACCTAGCTACCTCAGTGTAACATGGATGAGCCTTCAGATGATGTAGTAGACAGTTAAGATATTTCAGGATTCCTGTTTTGCTCCAGTTTAGAAAATTGTCATCTGCTTAAAAATCTGTGGAAAGTCTTTTTGCCATTTTGTTTTAATGGTTCTACGGAGTTTCTTTTCTGCAGGAGCTTTGATGAGCATAAAATCCGGGGGCAAAATACAAGAATTTGTGCTGCTGTTTTCTGTATTTGATGAAGGTAAGAGAAGAAGGGGGAGGAAGGAGAGAAAAGAACATGTTTATGCTCCCCTTGTACTTGTGTTTTTATTCTGTTGAATAAAGTCATCAGCAGTCAATACACCTTTCTGTAGGATTTAGGCTTTGCTTGTTCCTAATGGATTTAATTCTTCATGTCCAGCCAACATTCTAGATTGCATCTCTTGGTTAGTTGCATACTGTGCTATCTAATTTAGCAGATTCTAAGGGAATTCATTTTTATTTTAGTTTAAGACTGGCTTCTACACTACATAAGGGTGCAGATCTGGACAGAAAGACAGGATACAAATTACATGGTTTATAGCCAGGACTGTTTGTCTTCCAAAACTAACTCCTCTGCAGCTGTAAGAAACTGGTTATAAGTTCTACCTGAAAAGGTTTAGCCTCGATGTCTAATTCTGATTTTCCTATAATGGGCCTGTAGGACAGAAACAGTGGATAATGGTGGGCTCTTTTCTTGGTGATTTGGAGTTCCTTGAATTAAACTCTATTACTTGCATCCTTCTCTCTCTCTCTCTCTCTCTCTTCAACGTCTCCATCAGACAAGAGCTGGTATTCTCACTCTCACATCAGAGGAAACTCAAAGTCTTCATTGACTCAACATCAGTTTCATACCATCAATGGGCTCATTCATTCTTCTCTGCCTGGTAAGAGTCTGGCAAAAAGGACAGCGCATTTTATAAACCATGTCAGCCAATACATGACATTGGAGATATGTGATAGATAGATAGATAGATAGATAGATAGATAGATAGATAGATAGATAGATAGATAGATAGATAGATTCTGTAGATAGATAGATCAAAATGTGGAATATTTCTATTTCTCACAACTTGAATAATTTTTTGGTTTTTGTCTGTCTGATGTAACTGTTTCCCAGAAACTAAAGGAAGACATCTCTGGGATTGCTCAAAGAACCATTCGGATCATGTCACTTAATAGTAATCAATTGAATGAACTAGAAATGAAATGAATGAATAAAATAATAAGAAAAGACAACTCTCTCAAAGTTGCTTTCTGTTCTTCATTTCTGTATCTGTCGAATTTAGTTTATCACTCTCTAACATTTATTTTTAAAATTAAGCCCTAGGTATGCACATTCATTTACATTTCTACCAACGCATGCATTTTTCATTTGTAACTACATTTGCCCTAATATAATGCATTTTGCTACACTATTTCTAGGAGCATATGCACTGATTCCCAATATATTTATACCACTGTCGATTGTTCTTATTATTAGCAAATTGCGGGGCATAATACTGTGAAGCTTTAGCAAGCTTTGAATGCTAATTTGAAGTTAGATTCCTTCCTTGGTTTGAAAATACGAAGTTGGAAGTTTGAACTCCTGCATCTCACCCACACGTGGCCTTGAGTATTACTAAGCATCTCATCTAGAACGTTGTTCTTTTTTTTTACCTGAAGCTCTCATGCTGTGTGAGAAGAGGCCTGTTTATTGGTATGTCATTAGCCTGAGCACCCGGCCTGAAGTTCACTCCATATTTCTTGAGGGTCACAGTTTTTTAGTGAGAGAACATCGGCTTGCCACTCTGGACATCTCCCCCGCCGTTTTCCTCACTGCCGAGACGACACCCAGAACCAACGGCACATTTCGGATGTTCTGCCAGATTCCATCACATCAGCAAGGTACCTGCTTTTAGCAATTAAACAACATGATTGATGGCGTCAGAGTGGTGTGGTGGCCTAGAGGCGGAGCTCTCGCCTCACAATCAGGAGGCTGTGAGTTCGATCCTAGGTAGAGGCTGATATTTCTCTCTCTGGGCACAATGAGAATATATCTGCTGGGCAAAAAAACACGTCCGCATTGGCGACAGGAAGGGCATCCGGCCAGTAAACATTCAGCTCCATTCAGTTGCCCAGACACGTCCTGTATAAACTAAGAGGAATCTCTCTGGGCGTCTACCAAAATCCTTACCCTAATTTAAAAAAACATTTTTTAAAAAAAAATTGCATAATTATATGGAGGTTTCAAAACAAAATACAAATCTATTTCGGATCATTCCTTCGGATGCTTCCTGGGTTGCATGGGACTTCTTAGAAAACAAACAATGTTGATAACTATCGCTTCGTGTTGTTGGAAGGAAAATCCATCTGGTTCAGTTCCAAGCTGGGAGAAAGACGCTGGAAATAAAATGGAGGCTGGAGGCTGATTGGAAAGAAGGTCTATTTATGGATGAAGCAGAACCACCAGGGTTTGTGGTTCTGGGGCAGCTGAGCAAATGATTGAATGAGTGGATGAATCTTTATAGGTTTCTGTGAAGTTTGAACTGCTCTGGAGGTGGTGCAATGAAGGGGCTTGTGTTCTGAAAGGGTATTGGGCAATTGCTATTGTGGCTAATGGCTTTCGTCCTGTGTTGGAACTTGGGTGAGGGGCTGCTTTCTAATCCTATCACTCTGCCTTCGTTAACTGTCAAACTTTGCTGCAAGGAGTTTCGAAATATCCTGTCTTGAATGTGGTTCTGCTGGCAGTATTTGCTTTGCTTATGAATAGTGCCATCTAGATAGTTGTCTTCGTCTTTCAATGAGCTCTTTATCTCTTAAGTGCTGGCATCTGCTGTGGGCTATTAAGAAAGACTTGGGGGCTGCTTTCTGCCTCTAAAACCACGTTTCTCCATTTCTCCTTTAGGGAAATATAATATTCTGCCTTTTTTAATATTTCCCAAATTATTTCATTCTTCTTGGGGGGTGGGGGGTGGGCTTCCCGCAGTGTTTATGTGTTTATCTGCCAGCAAAAGGACCAAAATAAGCTAAGGATGCTAGAGAGATTTCCAGTTTCCTTTCTCAATTGTTTTCCTTTGGTCAATGGATGCTTTGGGATTCCTCCTGCCCACCACAGGAGGCATTTTGGCACTTGCAAGCTTTCCCAAATTATAGCAACCATCTGTGAAAGCATCCAGAGTGGTGCGGTGGACTAGAGGTGGAGCTCTCACCTCACAATCAGGAGGCTGTGAGTTCGATCCTAGATAGAGAATATTTCTCTCTCTGGGCACACGGAGAATATATCTGCTGAACAAAACTCCGCATTGGCGACAGGAAGGGCATCCGGCCATTAAAACACTCTGCTAGCTCCATTCAGTTGCCCAGACTCCACCCCACAAGGGATTATGGGGTCGTTAAATGAAGATGATGATGACCTGTGAAAACATCCACAGAAAGGCTCTCAAATTCAGTTCTCTGGAGGAACTGCTGGAACATGGGCATCTGACTGTGGATTTTCACATCCCATTCTCTTTGCTGCTGCTTCAAGATTCTCAAACTCCTTGCAAAAATTTGGTTCAGCATGGCAAACTAGATCTTGCAGTCTTGATCTAGTAAAACCGTCTTCCTAATATAAATGTGTTATATTATATATTAGACGTTGGGTCAATTCGATTATTAGATAGGGCCCTCCTCATCTGAAATATTTGTTTGTATAATATATTTTTCTTGTTAAATAAGGATGAGAAAGTTTACAACTATTTGCAGACCCATTAGGTAAAGGGAAGAGAATTTATCAGGGTTTTTTTATTTTTTATTTTCAGCATCCAGCCAGGATGGATTTTTTTCCCTCCTACATTTAATGTTGGACTTATCTGATGTTTGGGTCATTTTTTTTTCTTTCCCCACCCCCTTTTTTTGTACACAGTTTTTCTTTCTTTTCTGTTGTTACAGTTGGATGTATGTTTTTTTCTGGGTTTTTTCTGCTTTGTATTTTATTCCCATTGACAAAACATAATAAATATATATATTTTAAAAAGTGTCATGCCAGAACATGTTGTAGGGAAAAGGAACATTCAGTAAACATGCAATTTGGAAGTAATATACACCAGATCTGAAGTGCAGGTTGACTGTCTTAGCAAGCACTAAACCTTGCTTCCAACAAAGAGAAAGTGAAATCTGGCTAACATCTGGTTTACCATTGACTTTCAGCTGGCATGGAAGCCTTAATTCAAGTGGAAGTTTGTCCAGAACTTATTCAGAAGAAGCTGAGGATGGCAGAACCATCTCCAAGTGAGGACTATTATGATGAATATGAGGAAGAGGATATGGAAAGCACGGTGATAGACTTGGATGAGTTTCCCCCAAGGATTGCTGGACGTTCTCGGGCCAAAAGACTACCTGTGACCTGGACACATTATATTGCTGCAGAGGAAGGTGATTGGGACTATGCCCCAGTGAAGCCCACTCACCTGGACAGGTAAATCACCTCAAGCAATTATGTTGTTCAGATCAAGCCTTTCATGAAGGGCAAACTCAGAAACAAGAAAGACTTTTATCGTACAGACTCTTGAAAGGACGATTGTAATTCTGCAGATCTACTTATACTTAGCATAATTAAGGTGGAATAAATCTTTCTCAGACTTCTGCCTTTCTTGGGTTGACTTTTGCAACAGTCCTGTTTCTTTCCCTATAGCTTTAGGGTCTGCTAGAAATTCCATTAATCCATAAGGAAGGCCTAGGGAGCTTTGGTGATGATGACTCATCAAAGGATTGGCCTCTGTTAGAAACCTAGAAATAAGGAGAAATTTTCTGACAGTGAGACCAATCAACCAATGGAACAGCCTTTCCTTCGGAAGCTGCGGGAGCCCCACCACTGGAGGCCCTCAAGAAGAGACTGGACCGCCACCCATCAGAAATGGTGCAGGGTCTCCTGCCCGGGCAGGGGGCTGGACCAGATGACCTACAAGGTCCCTTCCAACTCTGTTAATCTGTTAAACACAGAAGTGCCAGATTATCTGATTAATCCATTGTAATGATGTGTCATCAAACGTTTGGTCAGTTTTGAACAAATTGATTACATTTATCTGAGCACTAATGGTGAGGATGGGACTTAACAGAACAGAATAACAGAATAACAGAGTTGAAAGGAACCCTAGAGGCCTCTGTTAGAAGTAGACAACTGTCCAAAAGGACAGAGATAGAAACACTAGAGGCTTGCTGCTTCTGTAAAAAGAAGTGGAAAGGAAAGTACTAATTCTTTAATCTAACATGATGGGTTAAGGAGGACGGATCAGGTTATAGCAGTATGGAAAACATGAAGTTGGAAAATTATGGTCTGGGAGCAACACAAGTAATATAGTCAGCTTCATGAAAATGGAGGTCATACCAAACATTTTATTGAAATACCTTAGCATTTCAATGATGTTGTAAATAAATGATAAAAAGGCATTTGATTAACTAAGGAATTGCTAAACCATTACCAATCTAATATTCTCTTGAGTTCTAGCCCTGGCTTTCTGGTTCTCCTCCACAGCACTTATAGCAAATCTCTGGAAAATGGCCCCCAGCAGATCGGGTCCAAGTATAAGAAAGCTATGTTTGTGGAATACGAGGATGCGACTTTCAACAAGCGGAAGGCATCCAAACCAGATCATTTGGGCCTCCTGGGACCAGTCCTCACAGGAGAAGTTGGTGACGAGTTTATTGTAAGTGATGAGATGCTCTCCTCTGAGAATGTTATCATGAGTGATGGAAAAATATTGGTGCCATGCAGACAAATCCTCTTGGCTCAGTCTGGGAACCCTTTGGCCCTTGAAATATCATAGAAACCTAGGTTTGGATGGATAGGACCTTGAAAGGAATCCTCAGATCATCCCAGACCAAGGGCTGTCCAATCTTTTCTTGGAAGCCTCCAGTTGATGGAACATCCATGACTTTAGAAGGTTGGCTGTTCCACTGTCTAATAGCTTTTACAGTCTTTGGTGAGCTGTCAAGGCTCCATGATCAAAACTACAGAAGGATCCTTCTGTAGTTTCCTTATCAAAATCTTTAATGGACTCTATCAGAAATATTCAGTTCATTTAGTTATTCTTTGATCTGCATATGTGGGACTGATTGGGGTAGATTGTAGGGGTGACACCGAAATATAATCTTATCATATTTTATCTAAACCTTAAATTATTGTATTTTATTCCAATTTCATTTTAGACTGTATTTTATTCCAATTTCATTTTAAATTGTATTTTATCCAATTCTATTTTAAATTGCTTTTATCAAATTTTAGTAATAATTTGTTTCTGGAACTCCGCACTTTGATATGGCCCAAGGGCTAATCAATAACGTTAACAAATAGTTATTCTTTGGGGTGGAAAATATTTGAGGGTTATCAGCCATCTTTGACCATTAAGTTGACTTGGGCATTACTTTGAAATTGATTCCAAAGAATCATTTTGGACCTCTCATGCAGACAGTATCTCAGGGATATTCATGAAAGTTGAGAGCCAAGAGAAGAAATACAGGTAGTCATTGACTTACAAGAGTTCATTTAGTGACCCTTCGAAGTGACTTATGACCATTTTTTACACTTGTGACCATTGCAGCATCCCCATGGTCACATGATTTACATTTGAATGCTTGACAAGTGGTTCACATTTATGACGGTTGCAGTATCTTGGGGTCATGTGATCCCCTTTTGCGACCTTCTGACAAGCAAAGTCAATGGGGAAAGTAGTGTTGTGGTCTGCCAGTGGCCTGCGGAGCTGGCAGCAGAGTCGGACAGCGAGGAGGCTGGGGAGGAACATGGGCCAGTCCTGGAGTCTGGAGAAGGCTCGGTGTCAGAGGCAGAGATCCAGCCTGGGCCATCTGGGAGGTCTGTGCTGACTCTAGAGCCTCCAGAGGCTGACATGAGTGAGGCAGAGGAACAGGGGGAGACTGTTCACAATACGTGCATGCGCAGAGCTGCCAGAAGGCAAGAACGATTATGGAGGAAAAGGGCTACTCGGGAGTAAGGCTTGGAGATGATTGGCCCCTCCCATAGGATATAAAAGTGGAGCAAACGGATGTGCTTGTTGCAGGAAGCAACTTGGTTCAGTTCTGGTCAGTGTAACTCAGCAGCTCCGTTCTGACTCCGTGCTCTGTTTGGCTACTTGCCAATTAGGTCTTTGGCAGCGTGTCAAGAGAGATAAAGGTTGGTGCTTATCAGCCTTCTTCCGAAAGACTGTGGCAGACTTCTGTCAGACTAATTAACATTGTTTGGGACTTATTATGGCTGTGAATGAACATAATTTACAGCTGTTGAAATAAAAAAAGAGGTTTTTGGGACTACGTTTGTGTTTTATGATTTATCCGAAAGCGTAGGTCAGAACAAGTAGATTCACTTAACAACAGTGTTACTAATTTAAGAACTGCAGTGATTCACTTAACAAATGTGGCGAGAAAAGTCGTAAAATGGGGCAAAACTCACCTAACAACATCAATTTTGGGTTCAATTGTGGTCCTAAGTTGAGTATACAGACCGTATTAAATAGATGAAAAAGGAGGCAAATTGATACGACAAAGGGTTTGTTATGACTAAGTCCCAACGCATTTCAAAGCAATACCTCTTCATTAAGAGACTAAAAAAATAAATAAAATAGCACAGGTACTAAACATTATAAGAGTGAATAGGATGCTGCTATAATGCATATTCAATAATCTGAATCAATAAAAGCTGCATTCATCAAAGGTTTGGTCTACTCACATTTGTTATAGTCAGTTGGATCAAAGACTTTTTAGACCAATTTTCTGCTTTTTTCCACCAATTCATTAAAACACCTTTTTTTTCTTCCAATAGAGCATATCAGTGTTCTGCTGACTGCACCAGGTCTGCCTTAGTTAATTAGCAGTAAATTGATTGCTTTTATTGATTGTAAACTCTCTCAAGTCCTTGAGGGAAATGAGTGATTAATAATTGCACTGCATAAATAAACAAGCAAACAAACAAACCAAACCAAACTGTTTTCAAGATTCCATGGAAGTTTGAAAGAAGGAGGTCATCTGCTTAAGAAATTCACTCATTCTACTCAAGAAGCTTCTTCAGCTCTGAGAGAAGTTGAAGAAGCTTCTGAGAGAAGCTGAAGAAGCTTCTTGGATGAGAAGCGAAATGTCTTCAAAGAAAAACCAGAAAGTCCAGTTGCCTCTTGAAAAAAGCACCTTTGTATTTATTTTTGGTAACAAAACAATCTTTAATTTGATCTAAAAGTAACTTTAAAACATTTAAACTACAAACGCGAAAGAAAATCCATACTTACCTAAGGTCCTTGGTCAGTGGTGAAATCCAAATTTTTTTACTACCAGTTCTGTGGGCGTGCCTTGGTGGGCGTGGCAGGGGAAGGATACTGCAAAATCTCCATTCCTACCCCACTCCGGGGCCAGCCAGAGGTGGTATTTGCCGGTTCTCCGAACTACTCAAAATTTCCGCTACCGGTTCTCCGAACTACTCAAAATTTCCGCTACTGGTTCTCCAGAACCTGTCAGAACCTGCTGGATTTCATCCCTGTCCTTGGTTTAACAATAAATTCACTGTTATAATATCAACAATACAACTTTTGATTGTAAGATGCAGTACCCCAAAATCTCTGCTATAATAACACACATTGCTGCATCTTTCGACTGGTGGAAAATATTGCCTTTTCCAAAACAAAGAGGTCACACATTTCCAGAAATCTTTTCTTGACACCAGAAATATAACTTTTCCATTCTTTTCACTGCAATATTCATTATTGCAAAGCACTGGAAAATTAAAGTATACAGGTAGTCCTCAACTTACAACCACAATTGAGCCCAACATTTAGGTTGTTAAATGAGAAATTTGTTACGTTTTGCCCCATTTTATGACTTTTCTCATCACAGTTGTTAAGTGAATCACCACAGTTCTTAAATTAGTCACACGGTTGTTAAGTGAATCTGGTTTCCCCATTGACTTTGCTTTTAAGAAAGTCGCAAAAGGGGATCACAAGATCAAAAATGTGAATCAGTTGTCAAGCATCTAAATATAAATCATAGGGGATGCTGCAACGGTCGTAAGTGTGAATAATGGTCATAAGTCACTTTTTTCAGTGCCGTTGTAGCTTTGAACGGTCACTAAACGAAATGTTGTAAGTCAAGGATTACCTGTATTGTTCTTTGGAGAAATGCTATTCAAAAGTAAAAGAAATATTCTTCTGCATATTATTGGACCCCAATATTCCTCTAATAGTGATGAGCCAAGGTGGTGCAGTGGTTAGAGTGCAGTACTGCAGGCTACTTCTGTGACTGCCAAGATGGCAGTTCAGATCTCACCAGGCTCAAGGTTGACTCAGCCTTCCATCCTTCCAAGGTGGGTAAAATGAGGACCCAAATTGTTGGGGGCAATAGGCTGACTCTGTAAAACCGCTTAGAGGGGGCTGTAAAGCACTATGAAGCGGTATATACGGTAAGTCTAAGTGCTATTGCTATTGCTAATAATGGCCATCTGGGGCAGAATTTTGGGATTAAACATGATTTGGAAGGTGCCAGGTTTTTCTATTTTGGTAGATTTGATACATAATATTGTTCCACATCTGGAATGCTGCAAAGAGACTGAATGGAATATCAAACTGTCTCGTTTCAGATTGTGTTTAAGAATTTGGCCAGCCGGCCATACAACATTTACCCTCACGGAATCACCAATGTCACTTCATTCCATCCTATCGGAAGTCCTCGACGTAAGACTGCTGGAAGGGGGGATCTCTTTGGGAAGTGGCTGTGGAAGGGCAGTGGGGATGACTCTCGTGCTGCATTCACACGTAATCCGAAAGTAGGGTGAGGGAGGGAGGAGTCAAACAAGCTCGCAGTTGGCTCGCAGATCAGGCTGAGCTGTCAGCTTGATCTGCGAAGCTGGTCTGAAGATTGCAGCCTGTGTTCAATCAAACATCTTGATAAGTCGAGCGTTTGCAGCTAATCTAAGATGCCAACATTATTTGCTTAATGTTACGTAGCTAGAATAGAACAGAGCTGGAAGGGACCTTGGAGGTCTTCTAGTCCAGCCCCCTGCTCAAGCAGGAGAACCTATACTATTTCAGACAAGTGACTGTCTAGTCTCTTAAAAACATCCAGTGATGGAGCGCCCACAATTTCTGAAGGCAAGCTATTCCACTGGTTCATTGTCCTCACTGTTAGGAAGTTTCTCCTTAATTCCAGGTTGCTTCTCTCCTTGGTTAGTTTCCAACCATTGTTTCTTCTCCTGCCCTCTGGTGCTTTGGAGAATAATTTGACCCCCTCTTCTTTGTGGCAGCCCCTCAAATACTGGAATACTGCTATCATGTTGCCCCTAGTTCTTCTTTTCTTTAGACTAGCCAAACACAAATCCTACAGCCGTTCTTTATATGTTTTAGTCACCAGGCCTTTGATCATCTTAGTTGCTCTTCTCTGAACTTTTTTCAAGGTCTCAGCATCTTTTTTGTAGTATGGTGACCAAAATTGGTTGCAGTATTCCAGGTGTGGCCTTACTAGGGTTTTATAAAATGGCACTAATACTTCACATGATCTTGATTCTATGCCTCTGTTTATACAACCCAGGATTGTATTAGCTTTTTTGGCTGCTGCTGCACACTGCAAGCTCATAATCAAGTGAATATCCACTAGGACTCCAAGGTCCCTCTCACAGTTCCTGTTTTTGAGCCAGGTTTCACCTAATCTGTACTTATACCTTTGATTTTTCCTGCCTAAATGTAAAACTTTGCTTTGCTCCACATTAAAATTCATTTTGTTAGATAGGGCCCATTGTTCAAGTTTGTCAAGATCTTTTTGGATCCTGAGCTTGTCATTTATTCTGTGTCTGCTAACAGAAGGAGAAAACAGGAATAGTCTCTCTTCTGGTTCATATCTGCTGCTTCCAGTCAGAGCTGCCCCCAGTTTTCAAACCAGCTTTGTATCTTTCAAAATTAGGAAGGTGTTTATTGGAATATCAAGCCTGAAATGCAAAGGAGGCTTGCTAACTGCAGTTTAGACCAGCCTCATCTAGTTTTTGATGAGTTTTAAAGTCTACAAATCCCAGCTACAGGAAGTTCTCCACTTACAACAGTTCATTCAGTGACCGTTCAAAGTTACAATGGCACTGAAAAATATGACTTATGACCGTTTTTCATAGTTACGACCTTTGCGGCATCCTCATGGCCATGTGACCAAAATTCAGATGCTTGGTAATTGGTTCATATTTATGACGGTTGCAGCGTCCCAGGGTCATGTGATCCCCTTTTGCGACCTTCTGACAAGCGAAGTCAAGGGGGAAGCCGGATTCACTTAACAACCACACTAACTTATCAACTGCAGTGATTCACTTAACAACTGTGCCAAGAAAGGTCGTTAAATGGAGCAGATCTCACTTAACAAATGTCTCACTTAGCAACAGAAATTTTGGGCTCCCATTGTGGTCATAAGTCGAGGACTACCTATACTATGATTGTTGGAAAATTGACAGATTTCCATTAAAATTCCTTTTTTTGCCCTTTTCATCATTCCTGGGTTTTATTTGCTGAAAGTAGAGTCTGCCCTCTTCCAATCAAACCATCTCCCCCACTTGTTCTGTCCTAAGGTTATAAATCATCTGTCTTCCACACATTTTGGTCTCTCTCTCTCTCTCTCTCTCTCTCTCTCTCTCTCTCTCTCTCTCTCTCTCTCTCTCTCTCTCTTTTTTTCTTTTCCTTTTTCTTTCCTCTTTCCGTCTCTTTTCTTAAAGACCATTGCTGCCCTCTTGTGGAATTGTAGAAGGCTATGGGAGCAAATTTATTTGTTGAATTTCGATAGCTGCCTATCTCAGATACTGTATGTGCATATACATTATGAGCTAATATGAGACATTTTAAAGTTTTGTTTTGGTGTCCAGTGGGCTTTGTACAGCCATGGTTTGTGGCTTAGCATAGTGTCTTATCCAGGCCACCGTGGCTTAGTTGTGCAACAAACGTGGCTACAGCAAACCAATAGGAAACTAAACCAAATGATTTCGTGGTTTGTTTTCTCCTAGATCAGAATATAAAGGTGATACCAATACGACCCAAACAGGTGTTCACGTACAGGTGGAAGATAATGCTGGAGGACGGCCCAACCAGATCTGATCCTAGTTGCCTGACTCGCTACTATTACAGCTCAATCAAACCGGCTAAAGACTTAGCATCTGGGCTTATTGGACCCCTCCTGATCTGTTTCAAAGAAACCATGGATCAGAGAGGAAATCAGGTTGGTTCATTGCTACATCGTGGCAGAAACAACCGGGGTGTTCTGATGGTAACAGTAGGTTAACCACACATTATGCCTGGATGTAGTTGATTTTATTTGCTTCTTTTGAGAATTGAGACTTTAAAACTCTTTGAAGCCCTCAAGCCAAGGGTTAAGATGTAGACCTCAGTTCCATCCATGTGGAGTTGCTTCAAGTAAATGTTGTAGCTTTTTTCAGATCTATTGTTTAAGCATCTTATAAACAGGGTATCTGGTGCTACATTTTCACCAGGTTTCCAAGGTGATGTAACGGCTAAAGGGTTGGATTGGGATTCAGTCATGGACGTTCACAGGGTGCTTTTGAGACTATCAAACCTACTCCACATGATCATATCATGTAAGCCATCTTAATCACCTAGAGCAGGGGTGTCAAACTCAAGGCCCACGGGGCTGCCCTGGAAACAGTGGAGGACCGACCCGCGGTGCCTCTGACAGCAAAAACGGAGCTCGGGAGGGCTGCGCATGGCCCTCCCAGGCTCCGTTTTCAGCTGTGATGGCCTCCTGCAGCCCTTTGCCAGCAAAAATGGAGTTCGGGAGGGCTGCGCATGGCCCTCCCAGGCTCCGTTTTCAGCTGTGACGGCTTCCTGCAGCCCTTTGCCAGCAAAAACGGAGTTCGGGAGAGCTGCGCATGGCCCTCCCAGGCTCCGTTTTCACTGGCAGAGGGCTGAAGGCCATCGCAGCCGAAAACGGAGCCCGGGAGGGCTGAGCGCGGGCTGCAGGACATTGAGCTGGCCATGGCCACCCTGGCCATGGCCAACCCAGCCACGCCCACTCGGCCCACCGAGGCCAAACACAACCCTGATGTGGCCCTCAATGAAATCGAGTTTGTCACCCCTGATCTAGAGGGGGGGGAAATGCTATTAGTAATAATAATAGCGATTCCTACCCTTGTAATTACTACTCCTACTCATATAATTGCTCTTCCTCCCCCTCTTCCTCCTCCTTCAATTATAGATTCATAGATTTGGAAGAGATATTAGAGGTCATCTAGTTCAACTCCTTGCTCAGCGCAGGTCCATTGTGGCACCTTTGACAGAGGGCACTCCAATCTCTGAAGACTTTCAAACGAGAAGTCACCACTTCGTTTGACAGTCTATTCCACTGGCTATTGCAAGTATCTTAATGCTTAATGGGTGAAAGATAGCACTTCCAAACTATACCTAGAATTGGAAATGAGGTGGAGGATATTTTATAAGAGCAGCGAATAAATATATTCTGCATGGTGACTCTTCATAACAGTATGGCTACGATCTTTTCCATCTTCTGAAGATCTCAAGCGTCTCCAGAATCAGCCCCACATCCAATATGTTTCAATCACCTGATTTAGGATGCTACTTGACTATCAACAGTGGTAAAATAAGATATGCCCCTTGGAACTACTGTTCTTTTGGTTGCAAAGAAGATTGCTCCCAGGGTTATTTGTCCTTCAATGCGGTCACTTTTTGGAGAAGGAAAGACAGTTTTACCAGCAACTAATTCACTGGAAACATTTGATCCACAGCCTGGCATTATTCAAAGAGCAGAGACATACTGTACCTCTTGTCATTTTGAAAGATAGTGGCAATCTTACAATCAGCAAATAAACTTTTGGATGGTTGGTCTTCCTGGTCCAACATCTTAATCTCTAGTTCCCCTCTCAGATTCTGACCCATTAATCCCCTACTTTTGTGATCCCTTCAGATGATTGCCGATGAAGCAAGATTTGTGCTGTTTTCTGTCTTTAATGAAAATTGGAGCTGGTACTTGTCAGAGAATATCAAGCGATTTTGTTCCGATGCAGCCAACGTTAATCCCCAAGACCCTGAATTCTATGCATCCAACCTCATGTACAGTGAGTAGTTCCAGATTTTTTTTTAAAAATGGCATGAAGTGAAAGAAAGATAAGAGTGTCACATGTGCCTTTCTTACACATAGTTGGAGCTGTTGTGGAAAATCTAATAATGCTACTCCAAGTTGGATCCCGAATTTCCTTAAATACTCAAAAATTGAAAATTGGCTGTTGCCGTTTCTTTCTTCTAATTTCACATCTTCCTTTCATTTGTTTTGGAGCAAAGCTGTATAAATAGTGAAACACACTACTTGTCCCCTTTCAATGGGAACCAGTGTAGTGTAGTGATTAAGTTATGCACCAGAGTTGCCAGTTCAAGTCCTCTGCAACTGAGTGACTTTGGGCTTTACAGTACTCATTCTCTCAGTCTTACCTATCTCAAAGGGCTATTGTTATTGTGAAGTTAAAGCTAAGGCAGAATTCCGGGTAACCCACTTCAACTTCATTGGGAAAAGATGAGATATACTGTAACATGGTAATTATGTTGATAATCATGATCCATAATTGGATGAGCTTTCCCCAGATCCAGTCCCAGATCCTTAGATGCAATTGGACTTTGTAGAGGTCGTGTCTGGCTGGATGTAATGAGATTGTAATCCAGACTTTGATGACATGGTTTTTCCACATATCTTGGATCAATTTCCCAAGGGCAGCGCCCCCCAACCTTTTGGGTGCCAGGGACTGGTTCCATGGAGAGAGATTTTTCCAGGGCCAGAGGGGGCACAATTTCACATGCTGCCTGCATCCCCAGATGGGGCTTCACTTGTTTGCGCAGCCCGGTTTCTGGCATGCCGTGGACCAGAGCTGATCCACAGACCAGGGGTTGGGGACTCCTGCCCTAGGGAGCTACAGAGTATTGAAATTCTTTGTGCTTCATAATTATTTTTTTCTTACTCTTCTTCCAGGTATCAATGGGTATGTCTTTGATAACCTTCAAATGAAACTCTGCCAGAACCAAGTGGTATATTGGTATGTCCTGAATGTGGGTGCCCAGAGTGATATCATCTCTGTGTTCTTCTCCGGAAACACTTTTAAGCACAACACTGTCTCTGAAGAGGTCCTGGCAATCTACCCCTTCTCTGGAGAGACAGTTATCATGTCCATGGACAATCCAGGTTAGGTTGACATCCATTGTTCTTTGAAGCAACTTGGTGCCTTCGGGGGTTGATGAACTAGAATTCCCACCTTTCCTGATCATTGACAATAGGACTGATGTTGCTACAAATTGGAATCCAACAGATGTCCTTTTGATGCTCGGAATAGCAATAGCAATAGCACTTAGACTTATATACCGCTTCACAGTGCTTTACAGCCCTCTCTAAGTGGTTCACAGAGTCAGCATCTTGCCCCCAACAATCTGGGTCCTCATTTTACCCACCTCGGAAGGATGGAAGGCTGAGTCAACCTTGAGCCGGTCAGGATCGAACTGCCAAACTGCTGGCAGCCTGCAGTCAGCAGAAGTAGCCTGCAGTACTGCATTCTAACCACTGCGCCACCGTGGCTCTTATGAATGAAAATAGTTGGAAAACATATAAGTTATAAACTGATAACAACATTAAGTCCCTTCATCCAAATCCATATATAAAAGATGACACAATTAAAAAAACTCACCTGGAAAGAAAATAGCTCAACTTTTAGATATTTCCTAAAATCCGACAGTTAAGAATTATAGCTAGCAGAAAGTGCAACCAACATTTCAATTCAGTCTTATCGAGGAAAAAGACAAGCTATCTTGCATTCAATGACAAAGGGGTTCAAATAGTTCTCAGAATCACTTCAATGAACTCACTTGACCTATTCCATTTTCACAATGATCTTACCTTCTGGACAATAAAAAGATTGACCAATGAGATTCATTACGAATCTTTATTTCTTACGTTGCTAGAAGCTTGACAGGTGTGCTCCTGTTGTGGCCCGTCATCTGCCAGCAGAGCTAGCAGCAGAGTCAGACGAGGAGGAGGTTGAGGGAGGGCCTGGGCCAACTTCGGAGCCTTTGGAAGGCTCTGATGAGGAAGCATAATCAGAGGCAGATGGAGAGCCGGGGCCTTCCGTCCTCCCCCAGGTGAAGAGGCAGCTGTCTTCGGGGCCTGAGCTGAGTGAGGGGGAGGAACAGATGGGGCCCATCCCAGCAGTAGTCGTTTCTAAAACCCATTGCTACCGGTTCGCATGCGCAGAAGCGTCCTGGGCGGGTGGGCAGAGCTTCCCGCCGCCGCTACCTGTTCTAAGAACTGGGCTGAACCGGGAGCAACCCACTGCTGCATCCCAGATGCATGTATGTGCAGAGAGGAGAGGAGAGGAGGAGGAGGAGGAGGAGGAGGAGGAGGAGGAGGAGGAGGAGGAGGAGGAGGAGGAGGAGGAGGAGGAGGAGGAGGAGGGGGGGGGGAGGGGAGAGGAGAGGGGGGGAGAGGGGGGGAGAGGGGAGAGGGAGGGGAGGGGATAGGGGAGGCTTCTGTGGGGCAAGGCTGAGGGAGAGGAGGGGATAGGATAGGAGAGGCTTCTGTGGGGCAAGGCTGAGGGAGAGAAGGGGATATGACAGGGGAGGCTTCTGTGGGGATAAGCCGGCTCTCAGGGAAAAGCAGACATAGATGTTAGCCAGCCCCTCTCTGGCTGGGAAATAAATAGGGGTTTGGGAGTGGCCGGTTGTCACAGATAACCATTCGTTTTCCAGTGTACATCAATCAAGTTGGATTCCTTTGCCAGAACCAGGTTTGTCGGGACTAATTGCTCTGTAGTTGAAGTACCAACGGAATCTCCCTGTTGGGAAATAATAGGGAGTGAATTTGCCTTAGCCAGTATGAACAGGGACTGTTTCTGCTTGGCTTAATCATTGAAAGACTTTTTAAATCTTGCATTCTCATGTGAACAGGCTGTCCATGCCCTGTTTCATAAGGGGACAAGACTTTCATTTGTGACTAATTATTTTTGGTGTTGTCTATCCAACGTGAATAAAGACTATTCATGTCCTGTTTTAAGAGGAAAAAAAGGGGTTTGTTTTACTCGTGAGTAAGTGGTTTCTCATTGCTTGCGAAGGCTGGGTCAGAACAGCTCCTGTTTGAGGGCTGAAGGGCATTCTTGGTTTCTGACCGACATGTCAAAGGTCACAGCGTAAACCTTTTCTCCAGTTGCAACAATTTGGTAATAACCTTTGAAGGTTTCTTCATGGTTTCCAGGTCATATTAACTCTGAGGTCCCAGATTATGTATCTCTGATATAATGTGTATGTTATTTAAATCTTCCTCGCATTTTATTTCTTGGTTTTGTTTTTCCTTTTCTCTGAGACAGGCAAATGGATGCTGGGATGCTTGAATCCTAATTTTCGAAAACAAGGAATGAGAGCTAAGTTAAGTATTTTTGTATGTCGCCAAGAAGAGTATGTTGGCCAGGACTATGAAGAGTACTATGGTGAAGGCATTCCATCAGATTATATCGGTGAAGCCAATACCCTACAGGCAAGAGGTTTCTCCAAGACAAGTAGACATCTCCAACTATGCCCAAATGCTACCTCACATTCAGAAGATGAAAGGCTGAAGTGCCTTGAGCAATCTAGCCATCTTCTCAAAGAAAACCATCCCAGGAATTCCACTGACCCACTCATCTCTCCTGGGGAACCCTTATCCCTAGATGAACTCTTGTTTGACATCTTGCCCAGGGATGCTTTCCCCATAGAAGAACAATCACCTCTACGGAAGCAAAATTTTGAAGAGCACTCTCCTTCAGAAAAATCACCACTTGCACAGGAAATATCACATCATAGTAACCTTTCATTAGCAAGTTCAGCCAATCTAGATAGAAAAGCTCTTGGGGCAGGAATTCACAGGCCAACCGATGGTGCTGGAAACTCTACATCGGTAAGTGAACTTCTTTCCCTTGGTAACAATGATATTCATACAGTGCCCCACAATGAAGCAATCAATGCAAAACCTCTGAGGAAGAGTCCTCGGGATAATGAGAGGGAGAAGATTATGGAACTGAAGATAAATCCAACTGTTGGATTGCCAAATCTTTTGAACGGACAAAACGCCTTGTTTCCAAAGAGAGAGGAGGCAATGGGTTCAGATAAATGGGCTGATATTATGGACAGATCTCTCCATGTTAATGATATTGAAAATGATAATGATAGATTCTCTATAAATCTCTCTTCTTCTAATACTGAAAGAGATAGCTTGCCTCTCCCAGGAGATTTTCAAGAAACAAACCAAGACAAGCATCTCTCAGGAAAAGAATCTTTGCCCAGATTCAATGCTGCACCCAGTAAGGCCAGTGTCACAAATTCCCATGGAGCCGTGAACGTATTTGTGGAGCAAAATGTTACACAAAGTAGATCAATTTTAAGGACTCCCCAGGTAAATTTATCTGGGAAAGGGGATATTTTACACCTAGAAGGAACCTCTCCATCGCAGCTAGCTGGCCTGGGGAAGAATGTAAGTTCTAACCCAGAAGAGAGTCGGTCAAAACTAAAGCAAGAGAGCCCAGAAATGACAACACATGGGACAAAGTCAATGACCTGTCAACAGCATTCCCATGGTTGCAGGAGACACTTGGGAGAGAGGTCTGCGAAATCACAGGAAGTCCCATTGGATGAAATAGGTGCTGGAGCAGATATCAAAGCAAAAACTTCTAGCAAGATTGATGTGAGAGTTCAGCCATTGCTCAACTTCCTTAGGACAAGCAATAGGACCGAGTCTTCTATAACAGGACCTCCCTTAACAGGTAGAGCTAAAGGAGATCATCCGATAACAAATGATGGCAGAACCACAGCTTCGTATTATTCTCTACGGAACATCATCCAATATAATCTAAGCTTATCCCCAGCAATGAAGAATGTAAGCAGTACCGCTGTGATTCCTCATCATTTTAGAACAGAAACAAGAGACCATAATATGGAAACAAAGCAAGGGCTGACTTCAAATGTTTTTGCAGAAGGAAATATTTCAGAAGTCAACGTTCTTTCTCCAAAAAACACGGAATCAGCACACACATCTGGCCCATTTAGCTCTCCCAAAGATGCACCAATTATGAGACAAGGTGGCCCAGAAACTCTTTTGCAGTTGCACTTAAGGAAGTCTAGTGGAGATCAAGAACAAACATTAAGAAATGAATCTTTGAAGGCTACTATTAAAAGAGAGGAGGTGAAAATCTCACTAAAACAAACTCCATCAGCAAATGATACATACTCTCAAGACCTTCCAGCATCCAGCCAGAACATTCAAGGGCAGCTGTTGAAGGACACCAACAGCTCAAAAGAAATGAATGGGTTTAATGATGAACAAAGCGAGATTCCTAGCTCAAGAGATGAAAGAGCAGTATTCAAAGGGAAGGAAGAAGTGGGAATCCCATACAGCAAAGATTTAGGGGCCGAGTTTCATGTGAAGGTCTCCAGAACCTCCTTAGATGTCAACCAACCAGCAGGAGAAAACTTCTCAAGACCTATGAAAGAGAAATCTGACTATGATGAATATAGCAATACAGAGGAGACCAAGGAGGACTTCGATATCTATGAAGATGAACAGGATCCTCGTATGTTCACTGGGAAAATCCATCAATATTACATTGCTGCGGTTGAGGTGACATGGGATTATGGTGGCTCTATTCCCTCCCCATATGTGAGAGACAAGTAAGTTTTTTCCATCCCTTTGCCTAAATTGCTCAGGTCATTCAGTGGGCTCTGTGGCTAAATGGGATTTGAATCCTGTTTTTATTTGTAATTTAAAGTCAGTATTAATATTATTTAAATAACAGAATAACAGAGTTGGAAGGGACCTTGGAGGTCTTCTAGTTCAACCCCCTGCTCAAGCAGGAAATCCTATAGTACTACCATTTCAGACAAGTGGCTGTCCAGTCTCTCCTTAAAGGTCTCCAGTGATGGAGCACCCACAACTTCTGAAGGCGAGCCATTTAACTGGTTAATTGTTCTCACTGTCAGGAAATTTCTCCTTAGTTCTAGGTTGCTTCTCCCCTTGATTAGTTTCCATCCATTGCTTCTCATCCTGCCTTCTGGTGCTTCAGAAAATAGGTTGACCCCCTCTTCTTTGTGGCAGCCCCTCAAATATTGGAAGACTGATTCTCAAACCTTTAGATCACATGAGTATAAAAATGATTTTTAAGGTTTGGATCAAGTTACATAGACAGACAAATATACGGCATAACAGAATAAGAGAATTGGAAGGGTCTTTGTAGGTTTCTAGTCCAACCCCCTGCTCAACCAGGAAACCCTATACCATTTCAGACTGTCCAATCTCTTCTTAAAAACCTCCAGTGTTGGAACACTCACAACTTCTGGAGGCAAACTGTTCCACTGATTAATTGTTCTCACTGTCAGGAAATGTTTTTGTTAGATCAGTATTGCCACTTGATTGTGGAAAGAGAACAAACAGTCAGAGATAACAGTTATGACTGAATTCATAACTGGGTGTAGTTAAATATTCACTTTGTATTCTTTGCCATTAACTGTCGCTGTGGTTCCACATTTCAGACCAGTAGAAGAGCCGCCATTTTGTAAATGGAAATATCCACCAAAGATTTGAGAAAAGAGTTTGTTTGCTCAATGCTAGCCAGGAGCTGTAATTAACCAAGTAGCATAACTAAAAAGTACTACCAGAAAGCGTAAGAAGAACTAATTGCAGATGAATTGGGGGGAAGTCAGACTAACAAGACTAACAAGAGAGAAAGGATGGAGAAATATTACAGATTACATACAATTTTAGCCCATCTAGCTCTAGCTACAAATAAAAGGTTTCATTTCATCACACCAATTGCTTATTTTCTCTGCACAGTGATCCGAGGACCAGCTGGAGAAAGCTCTCTAGAAGTTATAAGAAAGTTGTTTTCCAAGAATATTTTGACAGCACTTTTACCCGACAGATGGTCCGTGGAGAGCTAGATGAACATTTGGGTATTCTGGGACCATTCATCCGTGGACAGGTTGAAGATACAATTGTGGTGAGATATAGATCTGTGGGTGGAAAATATTAGAGGGTCTCCCATAATTAAACTGGACTTCTTTTTTAAAAAGGAAGATTTTGTCATTTAAATCCCTCTTCTATATTTGCCACATTGATGTCTCTCTCCTACCTTCTTTGCGATCTCCAACTCAGCCATCGGAGACCATCAAGGTGAAAATTAGTTCTAAGATGAAAATATTGGATAACCATCTGACAACCTCATGATGAGTTGCAGGATAATAGATGGCTCTAGTTCCTTGTTCTCTTTTTATTCTTTCTCTAAACGTGAACCAGCCAATGTAGACATAACAGGGTTTTTTGTGCGAGCAATGTCAGAACCTGGGGGTTAGTTTGTTCTGCTCGTCTAGTGTGTAATTCATATCCAAAAGACGATAGATAAAACCAGCTGTTTGAAGGTTCTAAAGAAGTGCAGAGAATTCACACCTACTTGATTTTATTTGCTTGTTTCCACTCACCACAATCCTAAGATTCTGCAGTAATAAAAATAAAAATAAAATATCTATAGCTTAAATTAAAATGATAATCAGTAAATCATTCAAAACACAGGTACAGTTACAATCATTATGGTCATTATGGTCGCCAAAGGACCTCTGGAAAAATTCTATTTCTAATGGCTTCCTAAAGGTGAAGACCAACTGTGATTCAAGTGGCTTTCGTTGATGGTTTCCTCTGTTAAGATTTCCAAGGTATCTAGAAAATAGCAGTAGCACTTATACACCACTTCAGAGTACTTTTTACAGCCCTCTCTAAGCGATTTACAGAGCCAGCATTTTGCCCCCAACAATCTGGGTCCTCTTTTTACCAACCTTGGAAGGAGGGAAGCTGAGTCAACCTTGAACTGGTCAGGATCGAACTGCTGACAGTGAGCATTGAGTTAGTCTTCAATACTGCATTCTGACCACTGTGCCACCATGGCTCCTAGAAGAAAGAAGAAAGTTTCAGGATCTCCCATAGTGTGATGACCTGGGGCATGGCACAGAGATAACACAAGCAGCTGGCAGTTCAAACCGCCCCTTTATTGCTCCAAATTTCCCCAAACGCTCCCACGTTTCTGGCAAGTCTCCAAGGCTGCACAGCAATAAATCCAGCAGGGCAAATCAAGGAGTTCAGGAAGCAAAGGATCCAGGTAATTAGTCCAGAATGCCAGAAAGAATGCAAGGACTCTTGGAAAGTTCAAACATCGGCACACAACACTTCAGGAACTTAGCGTTTGTTCCCGACAAATGTCCCTCCCCACAGCATCTCCTTAAGTCTCATTCCCCAGGTGTGCCTTGTGAAGATGGGCAGGGCACTCTTCTCCTGAGTAGCCTGCTCAGACTGCGCTGTTCCCGCCTTCTCTCCACTCTCCAAGCTCTTGGATCAGGAGGGGGTGGTCCTTGCTCCTCGCCTGAGCTCTGCATCTCATGTTCATCCTGCCCCTGTTCCTCCCTGTCTACAAGCTGCCCTAATCCTGAAAGGCCCTGGCCTTCCCCATTTTCCTCCGAAGCCAACAAAGCCACCCCTTCAATCTCTGTCGGCTCAGGTTCCAGCTCGTCTTCCCCAGTAGATTCAGGCTCCAACAGGGGCATGACACATAGCTCAAAGTCTGTGGGTTCCTCACCCTTCTCCTAATTCTACTTCACGTATTTCTCCCTCATATTAGGTGACTTTCAAGAACATGGCTTCCCGACCTTATTCTTTCCATTCTAATTTACTGCCATATGAAGGGAGCCAGGAAGTTGGAGAACACCAGAGGCCAGAAGCTGTTCAGCCAAACCAGGTTCGCCAATACTCCCTCAAGGTGTTACCTGAAATGGCTCCTGGTATCAGTGAATTTGACTGCAAAGCATGGGCCTACTTTTCCAGCGTTAACCTGGTAAATGGAGAATTCTTATTTTCTACTGGGGTTACCAATATCAGATGTTTAGAGATACAGTAACCTGAAAAATCAGATCAGGAATTTGCACAGATTAAGCACTACAATCCCTGTTTGGGATATGCAAAATAAGTTAGGAGGGCTTCCGTCAAATTTAAATTTTGCTTTCCAATTAAATGATCCAAATAAAGGAGAAAAGTGAGTTTTTGAAAAATAAACAAATTCCAAAGGACTGTCTTTTATAATAAAGGATGTATGGCCACTGTACATATATGCTGGTTTATAATAAAATAATAACTAATATAATAATAAAACAATTTATAATAAAATGGTTTGGTTTATAATAAAATGGTGGTTTATAATACAAAGGTGGCTTATTAACTAAGCCAGCTCTTTCGGTGCAAATTAAAATAGGCTTGAGTTAAGCATATTATTCTCTGTTGTAAATTATACATTTACAATTGTAAATTGCAAAGCCAGCATTAAAGCCAAATATATTAACATTCAAAGAAAATAATAAAAAGACAATTTCAAGGGTGTTTTAATGCATTTCTAATGGTAAACAAAGACACCAGCAAGCACCTTCTTGGATGCTCTGAATGAAAGTTTTTTTTTTTAATAAGACAGTTCTAAAGCAATATTATTCTTTTTTTTCTGCTTCTCTTCCTCCCACTTCTGTTCCAGGAAAAAGACCTGCATTCTGGACTTATTGGACCTCTGATTATTTGCCAGGCTGGGGTTCTCCACACCACACATGTCAGACAATTAGCTATTCAAGAATTCTCCTTACTCTTCACCATCTTTGATGAAACCAAGAGCTGGTATTTTGCTGAGAACTTTGAAAGGAGCTGCCCATCTCCTTGCCGAATCCAGATGGACGATCCTGTCCTTAAAAGCAACCACACCTACTACGGTAAGGACCTTCCTTCTATCTCTGTTCTCCCCTGCTTCTCTTTCTAGGCTCCCAAGGAAATGGTTAAGAAAACCAAGCTGACCTCCCAAATGCAGGTGACTTACAACAGTTCATTTGGTGACCATTCAAAGATATAATGGCACTGAAAAAAGGGACTCATGACTGTTTTTCACACTTACGACCATTGCAGCATCCCCATGGTCATGTGATCAACATTCAGACGCTTTCCAACTGACTCGTATTTATGACAGTTGCAGTGTCCCTGGGTTATGTGATCCCCTTTTGTGACCTTCAGACAAACAAAGCCGATGGGGAAGCCAGATTCACTTAACAACCGTGTTACTGCAGTGATTCATCACAAAATGGGGCAAGATTCTCTTAACAGATGTTTTGCTTAGCAACAGAAATGTTGAGCTCAGTTGTGGTCGTAAGTCAAGGACTGCCTATAAATCTGCTCTTGGAATCTGATTACCACTTCTTTTTGGTTGTGACACCCTCAATGCTTTATTTTTGCTGGCGAGCTCCATGGAATGACCAGTCATTCCAGTCTTCTGAGGAAAAAGGGGCTGTTCTGTCTTCTTTTATAGCCTGCATAAATGGTGATGTTCCTCACCTCACCTTCTTCAATTGTATTTAAGAGTCTAAATTGCTAATTAAGACGGGGCTGTATTAAATTTGAACATTCTCCATTCTTTTTTCCTCAGCTATCAATGGCCACGTGAGAGACACGTTGCCAGGCCTGGTGATGGGTCTACATCAGCGGGTCAGGTGGTATCTGCTGAATGCAGGTGGTGCTGAAGACATCCACGCTGTCCACTTCCATGGACAGGTGTTCACCCTCCGAATGGCTGAGGAGTACCGTTTGGCCATCTATAACCTCTTCCCTGGTGAGGCACAGTATGAGTGGCTGAACCTTTTGCCAGTTCGTGTCTGAATTTAGTAAGGCACAGTATGAGTGGCTGAACCTTTTGCCGGTTCGTGTCTGAATTTAGTAAGGCACAGTATGAGTGGCTGAACCTTTTGCCAATTCGTGTCTGAATTTAGTAAGGCACAGTATGAGTGGCTGAACCTTTTGCCGTTCGTGCCTGAATTTAGTAAGGCACAGTATGAGTGGCTGAACCTTTTGTCAGTTCGTGTCTGAATTTAGTAAGAACAGCTTCTTTAACCATGGAATGATAAACTTAGAGGTAGCCACATACGTCCTCTAGTTCCATCCTCTGCTGCTCGGTTCAGAAATGCAATTTAAAGCGTTCCTGACAGGTCACTGTATTTGAAGCCGCTGTTTCTCTCAAGCTCAGCGACATTAAGATGCGTGGACTTCAACTCCCAGAATTCCCCAGCAGGTCATGAATTCTGGGAGTTGAAGTCCACACATCTTAAAGTCACTGAGGTTGAGATAAACTGATCTACAGAGATACAAATAAGCTTAAAATGAGCCAGGATTTTTTTTGTCATCTTTGACCTCTCCTCCCTTTATTTCTGGGAGAACCGAGGAATTAAAATTGATTTAAAAATCATTTACTTCAACCTCCTTCACAATGCAGAAATCGCACAACTAGATTATTCCTGGTAGATGGTTGTCCAGTCTCTGCTTAAGCAGGACCTGATCAGTGGAATAGAACTTGCATAAATAAAACTAAACCAGTGAGGAATCCACAATCCACTGAAGCTTCTTCTTCTTCTTCTTCTTCTTCTTCTTCTTCTTCTTCTTCTTCTTCTTCTTCTTCTTCTTCTTCTTCTTCTTCTTCTTCTTCTTCTTCTTCTTCTTCT
>QLTV01001009.1:1182910-1194957 GCA_003457575.1 Thermophis baileyi
TATATATATATATATATCAATATATATATCAGCAACAGAGTGATCAATGCCTGGAATTCACTACCTGACTCTGTGGTTTCTTCCCCAAACCCAAAAAACTTTAACCTTAGACTGTCTACTGTCGACCTCACCCCATTCCTAAGAGGTCTGTAAGGGGCGTGCATAAGCGCACCAGCGTGCCTACCGTCCCTGTCCTACTGTCCTATTGTCTTCATCTATCTGTATTCACTTTGATTATGTTTATGATTATACCTATACCTGCTATCTTGTACATGTTTGACAAATAAATAAATAAAAAATAAAAATAAATAAATCTTGAACAATCTTTCAATCTTGAAAAAGCACCTTTGGGAACAACCAAAGCAAGCGCCTTCCTGAGCTGAAGGACGCTCTTTAGATGAAGATCCCACCAGATCTCTGCAATGTGCCTCGGTACCCTTAAAGATATGTGAAATCTTGTTCCATAAAACTTAGCAGCCAGAAGAAGCGATGTGTTGATTGTCTATTATTCTTGCATCTTTGGGCAGGTGCCTTTGAGACAGTGGAAATGAGACCATCCCATCCCGGGATCTGGCGAGTGGAATGTGCGGTTAGTGAGCACGAACAGGCGGGAATGAGTGCCCTCTTCCTCGTGTACAACACAGGTAAGAAACTGAGCAATTCTTTCTTTCTAACTCAATAACAAAACTCTTCAGGTAGTGACCTAGGACAGGTCACGTAACCGCCACTTGAAGTTATATCTAATCTAAAAAATGGGGCTTACGTCCTGGAAGTTCTAATGGTTGCGCCCCACATGGTCATGTGACCACAGTCATGTTGTCAGGCACTGGCAACATGGCCGTACAGATGGGCCTTGGCTTACAACAGTTCATTTAGTGACCGGTTGAAGTTATAACGACATGGGGAAAAGTGACTTATGACCGTTTTTCATATTTACAACTGTTGTCATGTGATCAAAATTCAGATGCTTGGCAACCGGTTCATATTTATGACCATTGCAGTGTCCCAGGGTCACGTGGTCCCCTTTTGCGACCTTCTGACCAGCACAGTCAATGGGGAAGCCAGATTCACTTAACAACTGTGTCACTCATTTAACAACGGCAGAGATTCGCTTAACAAATATGACAAGAAAAGTCGCAAAAAAACCCACTTAACGAATTTCTTACTCAGCAACATAAATTTTGGGCTCGACTGTCATCATAAGTCGAGGACTACCTGTATTTATGAAGGTATGCAATATCTCATGGTCACGTGGCCATTTTTATGACATTTTTTTGCCAAAAACTAGCAGTTCCTTCTGGTTTTTGGTGAAATCACATCCATAGAGAACCATTGGTTTGCTTAAGGACCACAGCATTCACTTAATGACCATGCTGCATGCTCGTTTTACTTCTGCCATATTGTCTTAAGGTCTGCCACAAAAAAAAAACCCCTCAAAAATCAGATCGGTCATGTGTTCAGCAATTACTACATCACTGTATTTTTTACTCCTTGGTTTCAGATTGCCAGAGTCCTCTGGGCTTAGCTTCTGGATATATTGCTGACTCTCAGATCACAGCTTCAGAACACAATGGTGAGAACTAGAATCTTGATTTCTTCTCTGATTGGATCCTGGTTTTCTTCTATATTTTTTGGTTCTGTTAAGAAAGAAGGGGATTTTATGCAGGTATGGTCAATCAGAATAGAGCTGGAAGAGACCTTGGAGGTCTTCTAGTCCAGCGCCCTGCTCAAGCAGGAGACCCTATACCATTTCAGACAAGTGGCAGTCCAGTCTTTTCTTAAAAACCTCCAGTGATGAAGCCCCTACAGCTTCGGAAGGCAAGCTGTTCCACTGGTTAATTGTCTAGGAATATTTAATTGTGAAAAAGGCTATCAAATAGTCAATGAAATCATAACATTATCTGCAATTATATACATTTTTGGCTGGTTGCTTCTATTTTCAGTCCATCTATCAATCAGACAAAATATTATTGCATGGTTGCCCCAATGAGTTTGAGCTTCACTCTCTCTGCTCAGATATTGACACCATTTTTTGTTAACGCTGCCCCATTAGCTATTTACTCTCTGCCTTATTTGGGTTACCACGTAGGTAGGAACCCCTTAAAGGCTTTGGCCTTAAGGTCCAATCCAAGGTCCAGCTCTAAGGAAAAGCAGCTGTTGAGAGCCACAGCTTGCCAAATCTTCATGTTCTAGTCTCTTGTCTTCTTCCTTTGGTCCAAGGTGGATGGGTCCCCAGTCTGGCCAGATTGGACAACTCTGGGTCAATCAATGCTTGGAGGAGTGACCAAAAGAACTCCTGGATCCAGGTAAGCTTGATCGTTAGGATGGAGAGGTTCCACAGGTAAATAACAAATGGGCATAATAGGATGCGTAATTATCAGGTCTCCTTCTTCTTTTGGACAATAGAGAAAGTGAAAGTAATTCACTAAGTGACCTTGTAGTCCACACAAGAACTAGAACTTGTAATGCAATTTAAGATTAGCAGCTTTATTGCACTTGAAACTTTTCAAGCTAGATCTCAGGACTAATATATCTGAATAGCAATGATTCCTCTGCCACCGTTTGAAATTACGGTCACCCTTTAAATTCCCTACAGTGATTTTAAGTGGTGATATTTGGCCTTAAAAGGAGGTAAGGTGACAGGCGGTTCATGTATCTTACTATGTAGTGTGTATATTAGGTGGGAACCCCAGGACCAATATCACAGTGGGTTCTTTGAGGGTAGTAGGACCTCAACAGTTCCTAAGGAGATCAGTGGCGGTACGAATGACGCTCAACAGCCATTTCTGTTTAATGGACAAATGTCCTTTTGACATAGTCAAAATGGGCAGTTTCCAAATATTTATCATTATGTAAACAGTCTTCCTCTTCTCAGAATCTTCTGGAAGACCTTATGTTCCATCTTATCATTGGCCAATGCATGAGAACCAATGCATTTGAATTCTGTAGCTAAATCATTCCCTTCCCTATGCATTCTGTTGATTTCACATCCTTCGAGACAGAAAAGTTGAAGATGCCATGATCAGTCTTGCTTTTCTAGTTTGCTTTGTGAACACAGGAAGCTACTATTTTCTAGTAATAAAGGAGAATATTTGTAGCTTCAGGGTTGACATGAGGGGTCCTTGGTGCTCTCTGAGCTTGCTTGTTGTCTTGCAGATGTTTCATTACACAACTAGGTAACATCATCAGTGCTGACAGCAGTGATGATGCAGAGAGCACTGATGATGTTACCTAGTTTGGGTAATGAAACGTCTGCAAGACAACAAGCAAGCTCAGGGAGCACCAAGGACCCTCACTTTTTAGTAGGTTAGGCCATTGATATATTTAGCTGTGGTCCATTTTGTTCCATCTGCCAATAACTCTCTACATCAGGGATGTCAAACTGGATTTCTTCAAGGGCCGGATCAGCATTGTAGTTCTCCTCCGTGGGCCGGGGGGCGGGGAGCGGTTGGGGGAAGACAGGATGGATGCTTCCCACAGCACTCTGCCGGCTAAAAATGGGCCATGCAGAGGCCTCGCGGGGCCTCCGTGCGGCCCGTTTTTGGCCAGCATAGTGCTGCTGGAGGCCGGGGAGGCCAAAAACGGGCCACGCGGGGGCTGCACCCCCCCCCGCAGCCCATTTTAGCCAGCAGAGGCATCGCGGGCCAGTCCTTTAATATTTCCAGGCCAGCCCCGCGGGCCAGATTTAAGCTCCCCATGGGCCAAATCTGGCCCATGGGCCTTGTGTTTGAAACCCCTGCTCTACATGGTAGCCTTTTTCAATGTGTGTTGAGTCCATGATTGCTGTGTTGAATTTGGAACTCTGGGAGATGCAATCCCAAACATCTGGAAGTTGAGGAAAGATGCTTTATAGAAACTTTGTTTTCCAAAAGAAAAGAGTGTCCTTGTTCTCCAGGTGGACTTGCTCCAACCCAAGATCATCCATGGAATAAAGACCCAAGGAGCTCGGCAGAAATTATCCAACTATTACATCTCCCAGTTTGTCATCTTCTATAGTCTGGATGGAGAGAATTGGAAGAGTTATAAAGGCAATTCTACCAGCTCTCAAATGGTAATATATATATATTTTTAGTGATTCTCCTGTAATCAGAACACAGAAAGACGGTTTGAAAATGTACTAATACAGTTGAGAATGCAAACCATCGTTTCATGCTAGAAGGCATGTTTAAGATGGCCAACCCGTAAATAAAAGCAGCAGTACCCTTCAGATACGTTGAGGCTGCAAATCTTTAAATTTGCTACGTGCAGAGTTGAAGTTTAGAGCTGGTTTCCACTTTTAATTATCTCCTGATGATTGCAATAATAACAATGAATTTAATACATCTGGGATGGAAAAGGCTGCGTTAAATCTGATATTGCAGTTGTTAGATAATTCTTCAATCTGTGAAGTAGCCTCAAACCAAAAACATTATAGTTGGGGTAGAAAAAAGGCTAAATAGGATTACTTGTGCCTGAGAAAGAATGAGAGAATAGCTATGTTCCCGTCTTTCTTAACCACCACAAAAGTAGAACAAATCAAGAATATAACACAGTGATTTGAATATTTGGCACACCTCTGAAAAGAATCCAGTGTTTGTTAATGCAGAATGTGGACTTGCTTGGCACGGGACTTCAGGGGTTTCTATGGCTCAGTTTATACATGCTGATAAATGGGATGCATACATCAATGACCAACAGGAGGTGGCAGTGCTTTATCTATAGCAGGACTATTAGGTTCTGTAACAGCTTTGTTGTTTATGCCATCCATGATTCTTTCCCCCCCCCCCCGCCATGTATATGTATAAATTTAAACTAGACTGTGATGTTTCTCCGTGTCATATATGTGTGTGTGTATGTGGGTATACACATAATGATTATCTTTTGAGAGCAGAATGCAATGAGATTTTATTTTAATGTATGCTGACTAGTGTACATTCAAAGTGACAATAAACTTTCTTTTCTTTTTTTCTTTTCTTTTCTTTTCTTTTCTTTTCTTTTCTTTTCTTTTCTTTTCTTTTCCTTTTCCTTTTCTTTCCTTTCCTTTTCTTTTCTGTTCTGTTCTGTTCTGTTCTATTCTGTTCTATTCTCTGTTCTGTTCTGTTTCTTCATCTGGGTTATATATAATCTGCTAGGCAGTTAATAATAAGATAGACACCATAAAAAATATCCACCGTAAGGCAAATTAAGAAAGATGCATGTAATACTTGAACAAACAACAAAATTAATAACGCAGTAACAATCACAGCCTCAAGGTTCAATTAACAATTAATAACAAGCAAACCTTGACAGGGTTGGTTTGATCAGCAAAAGCTCCCTGGAACAACTCACATTTTAGCATCTTCTGGAAAGAAGTCAAGCTGGGGCGAATTATTTAGCTGAGCTTGGCTGAGGCTAGAAAGAAGCTAAGCAGGGCCTGACCTGGTTAAGATTTGGATGGGCTGAAAACTATTGGGGCATAGGCTAGATTGGGAAATCAAGAACCCAGTCCAGAAAAAGTTGTGGAAAAGCTCTTCCATGTTGCAACCAAGAAAACTATGGAGCCCTGTCCCTGAAGTCCTTTAGATTTGAGCTCGATGTCTAATAAATGAACTCAAAACAAGTAATAAATGTAAGAAACAAGGAACATTTAGAAAGTTGGTGTTCGTCTAGTCTATCCTGGAGATGTTGAGGACTGAACCTGGGCTGGGCTGTATGCAAACCAGGGATCATTATTATTTTTTTGTTCAATTATATCCAATTCTTGTTCAATCACGTCCAATTCTGCCTGGACAAGTCCCTTCAGTTTTCTTGGCAAGGTTTTTCAGAAGTGGTTGGCCATTGCCTCCTTCCTAGGGCTGGAAGAAGGTTACTGGCCCAAGGACACCCAGCTGTCAGGCACAAGAAACCAAGAGCCAGGATTAAGTTCAAAAGGAGTACAAGTTTATTTCATGTTACCTATACACAAGAATCTGAACCACTAATGATCAAGGCAAATTGGCACTAGATAAGAGTCAATGGAATCCAGTCAAGGGGGCTGGACAGAGATCTCTTGTGAACACAAAGTGAATCCAAACTGATGGTGTGTTTGATCCCACCCTTGGGCTTAGCCTGGTCATCTCTTACACCAGCTAGCTTCTGGGCCCATGGCAGGACCAAAATTCACGATCTACCAGTTTCTAGCCTTGACTTAACCACTACACCAAACTGGCTCTGATGCAAACCAGCAGTTCCTCACTCTTCCACTTATGCTGAAGATAAATTGCTGTCTATCCCAGGTTGTGGATTTCACGCAGAGCCCCTAATAACAGCTCATGTCCTCCTTTGCATAGTCATCATCTTCGTTTAACGACCCAATAATCCCTTGCGGGGTAGAGTCTGGGCAGCTGAATGGAGCTGAGTGTTTACTGGCCAGATGCCCTTCCTGACACCAATGCGGAGTTTTGTTCAGCAGATATATTCTCAGTGTGCCCAGAGAGAGAAATATCTGCCTCTACCTAGGATCGAACTCACAGCCTCCTGATTGTGAGGCGAGAGCTCCGCCTCTAGGCCACTGCACTACTCCTCTTGTCCTCCTTTGCATGCCCCGATGTAAACAGAGCTGCTTTTTGCTTCTTGCCTGCAGACATTCTTTGGAAACGTGGATGGAGTGAGCGTGAAAGACAATGCCTTCGACCCTCCCATTGTAGCCCGTTATTTCCGTCTCCACCCAACACACTTCAACTTTCGCAACACCTTGAGGATGGAGCTGCTAGGCTGTGACCTGAACAGTATGGAACGAGGCCTTTCCTTCTTTTTTTCCATTCATAGGATGGCGGGGTGGTTGAGGCAGTGGGGTCTCAGAAACTACCAGGATGCACCTAGGTTATTGGGATCCAATCTGGGTCGGTCACCGGGACCAGAGGTTTTGTCTTCCTAGCTTTTGGACTCGTGCAGGAGCCCATATTCAGGGAACTCCTCTTTAGCAGAGTGTGTGCTGTTCTATGTGTGGTATTTATATGGTGGCTGTTGTATGTGGCTTTTTAGATGTTGACTGTGGTGTGTTGATGGCTGGCTTTTAAGTCATTAGCTGTCATTTGCTTGTGCTGCCCAGCCCAGCTTGATAAGCTGGTGGTAAATCAGCACTCCTGTTGACTGAAGAGGGGCCTGTTTCCCAGGCTTCAATCACTTCCCTGGCTGTTTTTGTACCTGCTCGGCCAACAATCTTAATAGCTGTGAAATCGAATGCATGTCCTTGTCCTTAGCAGTGTGAGGCTACCAATGAGTTCAGGTCCCCTCTCCTGACCGGTCGCTTGTGTTCTTGCAATCTGGTGGTTAGCTTCCTCCCCATCTGTCCTACATAGTCACAGGGGCAATCCATGCAGGGGATCTAGTAGATTACATTGGAAGTATCTCCCACCTCCAAGCGATCTTCACAATGCATAATTGTATTCCATAATAGGTTATCCTTCACAGATGTCTGAGCAGCTCTTTCTTAAATATCTTCACCAAAAGAGAGCTAATCCATTCTGAAGGAGGTTGTTCCACAATCTAACTGCTGTTACCATAGTAGTTATTAGTTTCTGCTAATATTTAGCCAAAATGTGTTTGGGTGCAACCCCATTGGTTCTTGTCCTGCCCTCTCAAACAAGAGCCAGCAGGTCTATTCATTTCATTGTTTTGTGTGACAGATACTTGAAGACACTACCATGTCTTCCCTGAACAGTCATTGTAGCTTTGGGGACAAACATTTTTGTTCCCAGAAGTCATTGTTGTCATTTACACCGTACATCAGGAAGACGTGACTGGTTTCATCTTTTTTTTAGGGATCATGATGAGATTTTATTCAGTGGGATTCAAGCCCTCTAGTGGGAATTGAATTGAATCCATGAATCACTGCAGTCTAAATGACTATATTATCAGCTTTTCTCTGCACTCGAGAGATAATCAATTCAGCACCAGGCGAGCTTCTCTGGAAAGAAAGTTCCAAAGATGGAGTGTTAGTCAGAAGTACCAGGTCCATCTTGGTGTGAACGAAGAGACAGAGTCCAATTCTCTCTGAATCACACATTTATTCAGATCTGGACAAAGGTGGGTCCTCCCATAAGGCTGGAAAAGACCCTGGGTGATTTTTTAAACATGCTTTTATGCTATACTTTGTTACATAAACAGGAAACACAACTGTCTGTATGAAAGTAAAGAAGTTGCTAAAATATCTGTGCTCACATCCTATAGCGATAAGTATTTTGAGCAAGCTTTATTTCAAGAAACTTTTGTGGCTTCTCTATCATCCTTCCCCATATCTCCTTTATTTCAGTCATTTCAATATAAGAATCTTGGTCATCTCAATCCTGATCAACAGGACCTCCTCTAAAAATCCCTGTTTATGGTGCCAACAAGTTCATTTCTGTTGGTGGCATCATCTGAAGGATCAACAGGTCCTTCGTGTAGACCAGGGGGGTCGAACTCGATTTCATTGAGGGACGAATCAGGATTGTGTTTGACCTCGGGGGGCTGGGGTGGGCATGGCCAGCTCGACGTCACTCGTATCGGGGGCACCTGTAGAGGCCCGAGCGCTCTGTCAGCGAAAACGGGCTCCCGAGCTTTGTTTTCGGCTGCGACGGCCTCAACCCTCTGCCAGCGAAAATGCGCATGGCCCTCCCGAGCTCTGTTTTCACTGGCAGTGGCACCACGGGCCGGTCCCTCGCTGTTTCCAGGTCGGCTCCGTGGGTCAGATCTAAGCACCCCGTGGCAACCCACGGGCCTTGAGTTTGACAACCCTGGTGTAGACATATTGCCTACCATGGATTGGTCTTCCTTAAGGAATATCATTTCCATCCCAATGAGAACTTTTAAGTTCCATACCAAGCACTATCTCACCTGGACAGAGACATACAGCTACCGAAGCTGCTTAAAATGCCACGAAGAGATGTTTCTACCTAACCAATATAGTCTGCAATTCTGTTATTTGTTATTCTTGTATTCATTAGATTTGCAAAAGACAGTTTAGCTACCTTTCCTGTAGGAGCAAAAGGCAGCCTACTTAGTACTTTCTTTCCCCATTTTTCACCAAAGCAATAACTCTTTGAGGTGGGTTGGACTAAGAGAGAACAACAGGCCCTAAGTCTCCAGGGAGCTTCTGTGGCTAAGGTTGGACTTCAAGTTAAGTCCCAGTTCAACCTCTTAATCACTCCATCTCACTGGCTCTAGTACTGTACAACTGTACTTGGGAGAAAGGTCCATGTGTTAACTGCTGAGCAAACAAATGTAAGATTGCATGGTTAATAAGGAGGTAAATGACTAACTTTGTAACGGGTAAAAATAGCATGATTTTAAAAATCAGGGTAAAATTCACTGCCAAGCAGGACTTGTCCCCACGATGAAGGCAACAAGGGTTAGGATGTCTTGATCAAAGGCAGCTGGTGTTTGGTCTACAATGTATACAAGTGAATGCCATTCAAGGAATGAAGATCTGGCACAAGGGATAGAGGTAGAGTAAAGAGGCTACTGAAGCTAAATGGACAAGAGTGGACAACCATTTGACCAGGGGTGAAATCCAGCAGGTTCTCACAGGTTCTGGAGAACCGGTAGCAGACATTTTGAGTAGTTTGGAGAACCGGCAAATACCACCTCTGGCTGGCCCTAGAGTGGGGTGGGAATGGGGATTTTGCAGTATCCTTCCCCTGCCACGCCCACCAAGCACGCCCACAGAACCGGTAGCAAAAAAATTGGATTTCGCCACTGCATTTGACCACAAATGGTATAAGGCAGGGGTGTCAAACTCAAGGCCCGGGGGCCAGATCCGGCCCGCGGGGTGCATAGATCTGGCCCGCGGGGCTGCCCTGGAAACAGCAAAGGATGGCCCGCAGTGCCTCTGCCAGCAAAAACAGAGCTCAGGAGGGCTGCATGCGGGTCCTCCCGAGCTCCATTTTCACTGACAGAGGGTTGCAGGAGGCCGTCTCAGCCAAAAATGGAGCTCAGGAGCCCGTTTTCTCTGGCAGAGCGCTCAGGCCACCACAGGCGCCCCCGACACGAGTGACATCAAGCTGGCCACGCCCACCCCATCCCCCCCGAGGTCAAACACAACCCTGATGCGGCCCTCAATGAAATCGAGTTTGACACCCCTGGTATAAGGTCTCTGGCCTTCTTGGACTAGAAGACCTCCAAGGTGCCTTCCAGTGCTATGGTTCTATGTTCTAAATGAGGGTTACTACGTTTGTCTGTTTTCTTTCCCTTTAGGTTGCTCCATGCCACTAGGAATGGAGAGCAAATCGATTCCTAATGAACAGATTACTGCCTCCTCTTGGGTTGACAATGCATTTGCTACTTGGTCTCCCTTTCTGGCCCGGCTCAATTTGAAAGGAAGAATAAATGCATGGAGACCAAAGGTAAATTGAATGTTTTTCAAACAGCTTTAAGATGGGTGGATTTCAACTCCCAAAATTCAATTCCCTTCTCTATTGGCTAAGCCCTCCTTCCCCAAACCCTCTTGTTTCTCATTGTATGCGCTCTGTCTTCCTTTATTTTGGCTCCTTTCATTCCAGCTGCAATGATAGCTTTGCATCTGCCACGGTTCTACCCAACTAATTTGTACAGTCTCCCTAAATGAGTCTTAAAAAGATGGCTCTTCTCTCCCAGGTCTTAGATAAATGCTCAGTTGGGCCTTTTTCATGGGATGGGGCAACCATTTTGGCTGCCTCCAGATGTCCATTGCTCTTTTTATATCATACAGGTAATCCTTGACTTTCAACCAGTGGTGGGATTCAATTTTTTTTACTACCGGTTCTGTGGGCATGGCTTGGTGGGCGTGGCTTGGTGGGCGTGGCAGGGGAAGGATACTGCAAAATCCCCATTTCCTCCTGATCAGCTGGGACTTGGGAGGCAGAGAATAGATGGGGGCAGGGCCAGTCAGAGGTGGTATTTACCGGTTCTCTGAACTACTCAAAATTTCCGCTACCGGTTCTCCAGAGCTGGTCAGAACCTGCTGAATCCCACCTCTGCTTTCAACCACAATTGAGCCCAAAATTTCTGTTGCTAATCAAGACATTTGTCAAGTGAGTTTTGTCCCGTTTTACGACCTTTTCTTGCCACAATTACTAAGCGAATCGTTGCAGTTGTTTAATCTGGCTTTTCCCCATTGACTTTGCCCCCATCAGAAGGTTGCAAAAGTTGATCACACGACCTGGGGACACTGCAACCGTCATAAATATGAACCAGTTGCCAAGCAACTGAATTTTGATCATGTGACCATGGGGAGGCTGCAACCGTTGTTAAGTGTGAAAGTCACTTTTTCCCACGCTGTTGTAACTTTGAACAGTCACTAAGTGAACTTTCGTAAGTCTGTATTCTTTCAACATCATCGGTGATCGGGAAAAGGAACTAGAAAGGCTGAAATGTTTTTGTTCTCCAAGGATGGAGCACAGATGTAATTTCCGTCTCTTCCCCCAGGTTGACAGCACAGCCGAGTGGCTTCAGGTGAACTTTAAGAAGATCGTACGGGTGACAGGATTAATCACTCAAGGCGCCAAATCTGTCTTCACTCATATGTTTGTAAAGGAGTTCCGTCTTTCCACCAGCATGGATGGCCAAAACTGGACAGCCGTCCTTCAACATGGGGAGAAACAGGTCGGTACCGTTTCTGCCTACAGGGAGTCCTCGTCTTACGACTACAATTGAGCCCAAAATTTATGTTGCTGAGTGAAACATTTGTTAAGTGAGCTGTGCTGGACTTTTTCTTCTTTTGTTTTGATGGCACGAAATGTTCCTTCATTGGGGATTGCTCTCCTTATATCAGCGGTTCTCAACCTGTGGGTCGCGACCCCTTTGGGGGTCGAACGACCATTTCACAGGGGTCGCCGCGCGCGTTAGCCTGCCATCTTGGTGCCACCGATACTTGCAGGGGTGAAATGCTCCCGGTTCGGCCGTGGCTGCTGGTCGCCGGACAGCCGGAAGCTACAGAAGCGGGAGACTTCGCCCACCCGCCCGGACGCCGCCATTTGGGTTCTTTTACCCTCTGCGCATGCACAGAACTCTTTGCGCATGCGCAGAGGGTAAAAGAACCCAAATGGTGAAATGGTGGCGGGTGGTCGAAGGCTCCCACTTCCGTCGCTACC
>QLTV01001009.1:1194986-1205254 GCA_003457575.1 Thermophis baileyi
ACCTCATCCCGTGCGGGGAGGGGGCGGGAGGGGGTCGTGGTGGCAGGGGAGGGTCATGGTGGTGGCAGGGTGTGTCACGGGGGGGTCGCGGCATTAGAAAGGTTGAGAACCACTGCCTTATATACTAATCAATGTTTCTCAACCTTGGCAACTTTAAGATGTGGGGACTTCAAACCCCAGATTTCCTGAGCCGCTCATACAGGTAGTCCTTGACTTATGACCATAATTGAGCCCAAGCTTTCAGTTGCTAAGGGAGACCGTTGCTATAAGTGACTATTTCCCCATTTTATGACCTTTCTTGCCACAGTTGTTCAGTGAATCACTGCAGTTGTTCAGTTAGTATGGTAACTCGGTTGTTAAGTGAATCTGACTTCCCCATTGACTTTGCATGTAAGCCAGTCGCAAAAGCGGAACATATGACCCCAGGACATTGCATATGCCACCGTTATAAATAGGAACCAGTTGCCAAGAATATGAATTTTGATCACGTGACCATGGGGATGCTACATTGGTCGTAAGTGTGAAACGTGGTCATAAGTCACTTTTCTCAGTGCCATTGTAACTTTGAACGGTCACTAAGTGAACAGTTGTAAGTTGAGGACTATCTGTGGGTCATTTTTTTTTTCCTTATCAGTGAAAAGGTCTGAGAAAAGTGACTGTTACCATCTTCTCATTTTTCAGGTTTTCCTGGGAAATCAGGATTATTTCCAGCCCGTGATGAACTTTCTGGATGTCCCATTCTTTGCCAAATATTTGAGGATACACCCACTCAAGTGGAACAAACATATCGCCCTGAGGATGGAGGTCTTGGGCTGTGACACCGAGCAGACGGACTACTAGTCAAAATGAAACTGTCTTTGGCTTTTGCTGCAAACGCTCAAACACGGAGGGTCGTCTCCTGCCTAGCCCACCGCAATACTGTACATTTATCATCATAAAATAAACTTCAGTTACCCTTGTATTTTTTGCCAACAGTGTTTTGCTGCATAAGGAACAACGTGAAGGCTCTGCAAAATGTTGCAATGGTATAGCACTTGACACGTGTCAACTGTGGGTTTTGTTAGGATCGCATTTTGGAATTGAGGAACAGCGATATACCTTCTCTCGCAAACTTTGTGTGGGATTTCTTAGAGCCAGGAGGACATTAGCTGCATGAATTCCTGTGATCGGCTTTGCATTTTTAGCTGGTGGGAGGGAAGAATTTAAATGTGCACTTTCTTCCCCCATCACTGTTCTCCTGATGGTTCATCAAGGGAGGTTTTGAAGAAGAAATTAAGATAGCCACTTGTCTCAAATTGTATAGGCTCTCCTGGTTGAGCAGTGGGTTGGACTAGAAGACCTCCCAAGGTCCCTTCCAGCTCTATTTTGACTGATTGAAGGTCTTCCCAAAGATTCCACTGATATCAAAAGAAGAGAAAAGCACCATCAGCAGCACCTCCTACTAAGGAGAGGAAATTTTTCATTTTGGGGATACATGGTACCTGAGCAGAGATCTTAATTGTTGAGTATTTGCTAGCCTCCAACATTTTGAGGAAGCTACAGAGAGCTCCTGAAAGCCAGATTAACCTGTAGGAGGCCAAAACATCTAGTCAACATGTCTCAAAGTGAACCATAGACTTATCTTTTACTATAACCAACCTTGGCTTGACGTTGGACTACAAACAGTCTTGTAGGATGGGATCGATCAGAATTGTCATCTGTCAAATCAAGAGGCTGTTCAGTTGGAAAAAAATTGTTTACTGCTACTCTTTAATTCATCCCTACTCGTAGGCATCTCCATATCTGAAGTGGTTAAGCTACCAGTAAACTTCCTTTTGCTTCTAGCAATTGTCTAAAGGGAGATGTCACTTTTCTATTCAGTCTGGTCCCCAAATCCTGTTAAGCAAAATCCAATACAGGTGGGTCCTTCAGATGTTAACCCAACCGCATATTCAGCATTTGCATATCATTTGCTCGACGCAGACATGAATGTAGCTGGAGAATACAGCCATGTAATTAAAGAATGTTTATCTCCTGAAGATCTGTACTTTCTTCCCTTGTTTTTCTTGACGGATGCCCCAGTACAAAGTCTTTTCAGCAGACTGAGTCAGCATTAATACTGATAATAATTAATTACCCAGTGAGGAATGAATCTTCCCCCGTAAGTTTTAAGGCTTCCAAATGCAACCTCAGAATTATTCAGAAGAGCTTGGTTTATTATTTTATTTCATGGGGGCGTCATCTTTCCAAGTGCATTCTTTCCAAGATTACTGAATGGTTGCCAGTCCAAAGAGTACCCCAAAGAGCATGGGCCAGCAAAATTTGAAACAGGATGTAAGAGCCTCTGTTTGTACACAATGAAGATCAATTGTAAGAAAACCAAGGAAGCTTTTGCATCATGGTTAAAGAGAGATGGGGAAGATTTTAGACAGGCAAGGGTTGTATAATGTATTCCACCACAAAAAAGGCCCAACTCTTAATGAATAAAGGCTTTCCAAAGTCATCCCAAACCATCCGTCAGGCATGAAGAATCGAGACTGCACATCATGCCTATTCACAAAAATTGAGTCAATTAATGGTCAACTCTAAATTGGCACTAGATAATGCTCAGCAGAATTCAAGAAGTTAAACTTAGACCATTTAGAGTCCTTCGGGAGTTGGGCGGCATATAAATTTTATAAAATAAATAAAAATAAAATAAATTTATGGGAATGTAATGATTCTAGGCTGATGGCTCGTTTGACTCCACCCTCGGGCTCTGCCTGCTCTTCTCCTACACCATGGTAGATTTCCATGATTAGAAGCGTTCTTTCAGAAGCAGCAAAGATATTTGACAGGCAACACCACCACTCCTGCCACACACATCTCTGCGCGCGCACACACCTCCATGATAGCTTGATCCTGTGAATGTGAAAGACCCCCCACTGCAACACTGCCTGGAATATTATGATCCCAACATGTCTGAAAGACACTGAGTGGAGGAAGGTTGTGTTACAGAGGTTTAAGTGACATCATAAAGGGTGCCAGGTTCCATGCGTGCAAGCAGTTGAAATCCGCTGGGCACGCCTTGGCTTGGATCTGCAGTTTCTTGAGAGTAGCCCTCTAGAAGGATTTCTAAATGGCATGCTGGGTCCATAATTAGTCCCCAGAATATTGGATTATTGCTTCGGGACTGCGGAGACCCTTCTGGTTTCTGATCATTAAGGAACTGTTTTGATTCTACACTTTTGACTGATTTTGAATGAACTTCCTGATCCGGTGTTTTCCCAAATTTGCAGCGTAACGGGTATGCATGTATGTGTGTGTCCAAGAGGCAGTTCTAACTGACCTTCCCTGCGTCTGATAAGCCATGGATGCCATGTGGCAAGAAATAGTCTGCTTCCAGGTGCTCTCGATGGCCATGTCTCCAGGCTGTGTTTGGGGCGTTCACAGGGTTAGGATGCCCTTAATCACTATTCACAGCAGGCTTAGAAGACACAGAACTGAAAAGCAGCTTAAGCAACACTCTATGCCTCTACGGGAGACCACAAGGCCAAACACTGGAAATCTTGGACACACAATCCGACGTGAGTTTTTAAAATAGCCACATGATAGTTGGGTGGAATGGCCTCACATGGAAGGAAAGGTCTTCTCTAGCTCAGGATGCTTAGAGTCACAAACTGATACTAAGCTGGCAGGAATAGCCAACACCCTAGATGATAGGCTCAAGATCCAGATAGATCTTAACAGACTTGAACACTGGGCCCTATCTAACAAAATGAAATTCAATGTAGAGAAAAGTAAAGGCTTACACTTAGGCAAGAAAAACCCAAAGTACACATATAGACTGGGTGAAACCAGGCTTAATAGCAGTGACTGTGAGAGGGATCTTGGAGTCTTAGTGGACCACCAGTTAAATATGAGCCAACAATATGCGGTGGCAGCCAAAAAAAAAGCAAATGCAATACTAAATTGAATTAACAGAGGGATATGCAATCCTAAATGGCATTAAGAGAGGGATACAATCAAGGGAGGTACTAATACCACTCTATAAAGCCTTAGTAAGACCACACCTAGAATACTGCATCCAGTTTTGGTCACCACACTATAAAAAAGATGTTGAGACTCTAGAAAAAGTGCAGAGAAGAGCAACCAGGATGATTAGGGGACTGGAGGCTAAAACATACGATGAACGGTTGCAGGAACTGGGATGGCTAGTCTAGTGAAGAGAAGGACCAGGGGAGACATGATAGCAGTCTTCCAATATTTGAGGGGCTGCCCCAGAGAGGAGAGGGTCAAGCTATTTTCCAAAGCCCCTGAAGGCCAGACAAGTAATAATGGATAGAAACTGATCAAGGAGAGATTCAACCTAGAAATAAGGAGAAATTTTCTGACAGTGAGAGCAATCAACCAATGGAACAGCTTGCCTTCAGAAGTTGTGGGAGCTTCATCACTGGAAGCTTTCAAGAAGAGACTGGACTGCCATCTGTCAAAAATGGTGTAGGGTCTGTTTGGGTGGGGGGTTGGACAAGATGACCTACAAGGTCCCTTCCAACTCTGTTAATCTGTAAATCTGTAAACTGAATAGAAGTTTAAGAACATAACAATAATTCTGGTTGAATTAAACTCCATGGTCAACTGAGCCCAGTATTCACTCCCCAAATTACCAATCAGATACCAACATATACCCCAAAGTATTTCTTGCTTGTGTTCCCCAGCTATACGTAGTCAAAGACTTTTGATAATAAAATGGTAATATAACCTTATGACACATATTCTTCAGAATTGTTTGTCCAATTCATTTTTGTTCATGCATTTTTCATCTTTTTGCCTTGTTTCTGGCCCTTCCTTCCAGCAGCCTCTTGAGGAGGCTAGACAAGGAGTAGTTTGTTCTAAATATAAGTTTTTATATTATTGCAACTGAGGTAGAATAAACTGTCATTCGAGTTTGTTCTTGGTTCAGCAGTATACAAGTGCCATAAATACATACCTACTGTACATACTGAAAGGGATTTGGGCATTACATTACTGACAAAAGATGGGTGAGAAACCTTTTGCCCCTGTACAATGCAGAAAAGTTCATGTTTATAAAAGGAGGAAGTATTCTTAAATATCTTTCATAAGGAAAATGAAACTGTTTAGCACATCTAGTTAAGCCAACGATCTGGTTTCTAGTATTCAATTGGTCAAAGTTTAGACAAACCATTTCAGAATCTGCAGGGAAAATGATTTAGTGAAAACATGAAAATGATTATTATGCTGGTAGGGGAGGGCAGGCCACACTCCCTTAATCGGTGTTTTTCAAACTTGACAACTTTAAACAGTGTGGACTTTGACTCCCAAAATTCTCCAGTCACCATTCTGGCAGTTGAAATCCACACATTTTAAAGTCATAACGTTTGAAAAACACTGAGTTAAGTGTAATGAAAGCTACATCAACCAATTAAGTATAATTAATAAGATCTTTTCATGCCCATCAGGGGTAGGTTCTGGCTTACCTTGCTGCCGGTTCGCTTCCTCACGTGCCGCGTGGGCGTGCACGCATGCGCAGTGCTAAAAACCCAGCTGCGCATGCGCAAAAGCAAAAAACAAGATGGCGGCGCCTATGGCGCTGCCGAGAGAACCGGTTCGGGGGCGTGTCTAGCTGGCCATCACTGCCGGTTTGGCGAACGGGGGAGAAATTCCCGCTAAAGGTTCTAAAGAACCGGTCCGAACCGGCAGGAACCCACCTCTGATGCCCACCTAGCTCATGTTTTCCTTTTCCCTCACAACGATTTGTCCTCTGGATGTTTCCCGCTTTTCACATTATAAGATTTAGAAATAAGGCAAAAACAGCCTTTCTGCCAAAGGAACTCAGGGGAAATGATACAATTCTGTCTCAGAAGCTGAGGGATCTTTTCGGTTGACTCCATAGGTGTTCGTCGGTCCTGGTTGTCAGAATACCTGGATGATCTGTGGGCTCACGTCTCTCACTCCTTCCCTAGAGGAGCACTATATGCCTTCCCAGTTATCTTTGTGGTCATGTTCCTTCTTTGCTGTGCCACGTAAGTGAGTTGTATGGTGAAAGTCACTTCTGGGGAATTGCAATCTGCTCCAGGTCTCAATCTTGGAAGGAGGGTGAAGTTCTACAAATTGAACAAAGATTTTAGAAAATGAAGAGTTAGGTGTCACTCGTCTGCATAACAGGCTCAATGAAATTCCTTTAAAGTCTTGAAGAAATACCCATTGTAGGAGGAGGAGTGGCAGAACCTGGGGGTGGAGTTAAGAGAGGAATCAGCCTAGAATCTCTATGTCGCCACAAGTGAACTAAGTCCAACCATCCTTGAATTCTGTTGACCTTTATCTAACCCCAAGCAGGTGTTAACCAGTTAGTTCAGGGGTGTCAAACTCGATTTCACTGAGGGCCACATCAGGGTTGTGTTTTACCTCGGGGGCGCCAATGGGGACATGGCCAGGGTGGGCATAGCCAGCTCAACATCACTCTTGTCAGGGGCACCTGTAGTGGCCTGAGCGCTCTGTCAGCGAAAACAGGCTCCTGAGCTCCGTTTTCGCCTGCGACGGCCTCCTGCAACCCTCTGCCAGTGAAAACAGAGCTCAGGAGGGCTGCCCATGGCCCTCGCAAGCTCCGTTTTCACTGGTAGAGGCAACGCAGGCCAGTCCTTCGCTGTTTCCAGAGCGGCCCCGCGGGCCAGATCTAAGCACCCCGCGGGCCGGATCTGCCTCCCAGGCCTTGAGCTTGACACCCCTGAGTTAGTTGAAAAGATTCTTGTGCATCGGTTTTTAGGAATAAATCGGTTTAATTGGATCTTCATACGTGGAGCTGATCTTTCATGTCTGACATCCAGGAGTGGGCTGCTGGGGGTTCGCAGGGGTTCGGTAGAACCTCTAACTAAGATTCTGTGCAGTTCGGAGAACCCCCAAATACCATTCCTGGCTGGCCCTGCCCTGCCCACCCCACTCCACCTTCCCAGGAGTCCCCATGCGGCCCATTTTGGATGCAGGTAAGTGCAGGGCGCGTGTGGAGGCTTGGGGAGGGTGAAAAGCGGGCCTACCGGAAGTTCGGGAAGGCCGGAAACGGGCCCGTTTCCGGCCTCCAGAGGGCCTCCGGAGCCTGGGGAGGCCGTTTTCGCCCTCCCGGAGGCTCAAGGAAAGCCTCTGGAGCCCGGGGAGGACAAAAACGCCCCCTCCCCCACCGTGGTGCAGGCGGCCACCATGGCCACACCCACTCAGCAACCGGGCAGAGAACCCCTTGCTAAAATTTTTGAAGCCCACCCCTGCTGACATCCATCTATTTATATCAAGCTTTCCCTAATCGTTCTCCAGATTCTGCACTTCTTCTAACCACCATGGAAACTACATTAGGAAGGTAACCAATTGGAGAAAACAGCAACATGCTAGGCCTTCATTTTCTGCAAACTGTAGCAAGAAAGCCTTGTTACACTTGGGAGAATTCCTGCCTACTCTGCTGAGTAAGGTCTGCACTGTGCTCCAGAGTCTGTTGTAAGGGTGTCACGCCACTCCTTGCTGGAGTCTTCAGTTGCACCAAAACACAGATGTTTCTCCAAGCTGGGCATGTAATAACTCAGCTGTTCCAAGATGGCCCTGCTTGACCTTCCTCAATTATACCATCTCATTGTGCAAGAAGTCAGACGTCTTCGGAAAATAAAGGGGGAAGGGTGAACCAAGCTAGCTTTTTCAGTGGGCAGATTTAAATAGCACAAGATACCCAAGAGGAAGGATCACTCAGCTGAAAGCTGGTTTGAAAATGTATCTCTAAAAATTCCAGGACAGGAGACAGACATAACATCTCCAATGTCAACAAGGCTACAAGGAAGCTTGATAAACTCACATCACACTTGGTTTCAATGCTTTCTGTGCTATTACGCGTGAGTAATAGGTTTGAAATAGGCCAAATACCATCAACAACACCCACTCTTTGTTTAGCATATAATTTTATTCAAAGTTTTAAAAACAAAACAAAAAATATCACAAACTAATATAGAGTGAGAAAGAGAAAAAGAGAAAGCTAAAAGGACAAGAAAGGGTGGCTGAGAAGCTTAAAATATATATATTTAAGAATTAAGCAATAGCAAAAATTTCTCCAAAACCCAGCTAAGAAAATGTAGAGGCATTTCCCACGGGACCTAAAAGTTGTTCAAATCCTTATTTATATTTTTGTCTCTTTTCAGTGTTCTTCTGGATTGAAATACAGCTTCTTGAAGGAATCGGTGTTTTGCTGGCCCACCTTCTGAAGACTTTTCAAGGTGCAGAATGTTGTCCTATAAAGTTCCAGGAAAGTCCTTGGTTTGCCATCTACAACCTTGTCTGATAACTTCACAAACAGACCAACCTTTGCTATTATCTCGGAATGAAAGTAAGGCAGTCTGAATAAAAGTAACCCTGGAACAGTAATCAACTTGATTCCCATAGCTGAAAAACAGGCCAGTCCAATGCAAAGCTTCAAAAAACTGGGATTTTACAACGCAACCCACAGCAATTCCAGTGTGTGCTTTGTGGTTTTGTGGGGTTTTTTTTCCCATTAGGTTTCCTTCAGGATTACAGGCATGTAAATCTCTCAGCTGTGAAACAACAGCTGTAGTTGCATCAGTTTCACAAAGATTTCCAAGCAATTATTTCATTGCGCAATTGCCCTTAATTCCTTCGTGGGGATTTCACAAGGCAGCTCAGATTTGGTCTTCCATGCCAATGATTTTGCTTCCCATGGAAAATTCATTCACGAGAGAAAGATGGATGAGTTGCAGATATCAAACATCTGTTCTCTGTTATTGAGGAAGGTCTGCAGCTTGCAATACAAACCACTGTGGCTTTTCACAGCCTGCGACTAAGCAACGGTTTGTTTAACCATGATTCTGAATGAACCATAGTTGGCCAGGTCCACCGAAGGTGCTAAGCCATAAGCTGTAGCTTACAAATGACCCAAGTTGTGGTTACAAGTGACAACTGCTTGCTTTAAATCAGAGGGGTCCAATTTTGACAATTTTAACTAATTCTTGGTTTTTTCCCTTGCCATATAAACCTAGAAATATCCTTCTGCCATTGTTTAAACAGGTTATCGGATGTAAGTATTGCTAACGTCTGAAATAAAAAAAAGCATCTTTGGTAAAATACTCATCTTAATTAAAGAGATTCTTCCCAGTAGTGAAAAATGCAGTTTACCCCATCTTTGTAGATCCTGTTTAATATCCCTCCACAGAGGAACATAGTTATTTTCAAACAGTTTTATGTTTGTCAACATAACCCCTAAACATTTCACCTTTTTCTCGACCCTAAAACCCGACTTTTTATTCAATATATCACTGTCCTGAAAGGACATATTCTTAGTCAACATTGTTGTCTTGTTTATTTTGAAGCCTGCCAGGGCTCCAAACTCATTCAATTTTAAGACGTCTGGACTTGAACTCCCAGAATTAACTTCCCATGTTGGCTGGGGAATTCTGGGAGTTAAACACCACAAGTCTTAAAGTTGTTAAGGTTGGACACCCCTGTTTTAAATCAAAACCAAGGGAATTGAACAGCAGTCAACACAAACCTACTACCCTAAGAGACCACTGCTTTTAGCTGGTGAAGGATACAAAACATCAGCTTCTGAAAGCTTGTAAAGATCTGGCTTTTATCGTTAGGTTATGATTTCACTCCAGGTGCTGTGGTTATGACTTTGCCCCAGGTGCTCTGCTAGATGAGCACAATAGGTGTGCGGTGGAGTTATGCAGTCTTGGGATTACTGCAGAGTGATTGCAAAACTCCAGATGACTTTCTTGGAGGCCAGCCCAAGGAAACATGATCCAAAATCTCAACAACCCTGGTAGTCTCATATTTTTGCAACAGTAGATCTCAGGATGACAGGTAGTAAGACCTCTAGCTGGTATCTGGGGCCACACTATACCAGAGGTGGGTTCCTACCGGTTCTAACCGGTTCTTTAGAACTGTTAGTAAACCGGTGATGATGTCACGGAACCGGTTCTTTCGGTGTGTTCCATGGCGCCGCCATCTTGGATTTTGCTTATGCGCAGAAGCTATTTTTTGATTGCTGCAGGGGCGACCCTGAGCGCGACCCTGAGCGAACCGGCAGCAAACGGATCCAGAACCCACCCCTGCACTATACACTAAACCACAGCTTGCTTACCCTTGGTGTACTCCATAGGCCAGCGGTTCTCAACCTGTGGGTCGCGACCCCTTTGGGGGTCGAACGACCCTTTCACAGGGGTCTCCTAAGCACACACTAGCCCACCACGCCCCCTTTGTCACCTCATCGTGTGCGGGGCAGGGGCGGGGAGGAGGTCGTGGCGGTG
>QLTV01001009.1:1205324-1218278 GCA_003457575.1 Thermophis baileyi
CGCCGGTTCCGTCGGCGTCTCTGTGGGCGCCGCCATCTTGGATTTTGCTTATGCGCAGAAGCTATTTTTTGATTGCTGCAGGGGCGACCCTGAGCGCGACCCTGAGCGAACCGGCAGCAAACGGATCCAGAACCCACCCCTGCACTATACACTAAACCACAGCTTGCTTACCCTTGGTGTACTCCATAGGCCAGCGGTTCTCAACCTGTGGGTCGCGACCCCTTTGGGGGTCGAACGACCCTTTCACAGGGGTCTCCTAAGCACACACTAGCCCACCACGCCCCCTTTGTCACCTCATCGTGTGCGGGGCAGGGGCGGGGAGGAGGTCGTGGCGGTGGGGCGGGGGTCGCGGCATTAGGAAGGTTGAGAACCACTGCCATAAGTCAATATGTCTCTGGAGATTCTCAGTCATCCAGGTCATGGTTGTCCCAAAAGTGCTTTTTTTTTCAAGAGGCCACTGGACTTCCTTGTTTTTTCTTTTGAAGACGTTTCACTTCTCATCCAAGAAGCTTCTTCAGCTCTGACTGGAATGGAATGGAAAGGATGGGGAATGGAAGGATGGGGAATGGAAGGAGGGCAGAGAGGACCACTGGTTTGGAAAAGGGGTCAAAGATGCCAACTATGTCAAAATTGAACAGCCCTCTCTCAATAGAGGGTGGAGGGATAGGCATCTTCCATCTCCAATCTACAACACAGTCCTTTCAACAGTCCCAAGAAGGTTCCACACCCATTTGCACTACTCAGGTGACCCTGAGGGCACAGACAAACCTCCAAGTGGCCTCAATGACTCCCAGAAAGAGTGCTAACAACCAGATGATCGCAAGGAATATAAATCCTTCCATTCCCCACCATTAAATCAGAACTGAATAAGCTTCTTGGATGAGAAGTGAAATGTCTTCAAGGAAAAACAACAAAGTCCAGTTGCCTCTTGAAAAAGCACCTTTGGGACAATTGCTGATTAGCTTCTGTCGCTACCGGCTCTCTGGTGACCCGCAGGCACGGCTGAACCGGGAGCATTTCACCCCGGCAGTGACGGTGGCACCAAGATGGTGGGTTAACGCGCGCGGCGACCCCTGTGAAATGGTCGTTCGACCCCCAAAGGGGTCGCGACCCACAGGTTGAGAACCGCTGCTCTAAAACAATGCAAATGACCAGCTGCCTGCAAGGAGCATAAATCCTTCCATTCCCCACCATCCAGTCAGAGCTGAAGGAGCTTCTTGGATGAGAAGCAAAACATCTTCAAAGAAAAACCAGAAAGTCCAGTTGCCTCTTGAAAAAAAGCACCTTTGGGACAATAAGCCAATATTTATTGATGGAGATGGGGGCACTGCCGAAGCCACAAACCCTGGTTTACAAAAACACAACCCCATGGAACCATGGTGGCTGGTAGGTGAACCCTATCCCTGTGGCCTGGCACCCCCACTTCGCGCGGGAGCTCCCTCTGCTTTGCAAAGCAAGGCCTGCACCCGGGTGGGGACGGGGGCGAGGAGTGACAGCGGCAAGAGGGACCCCGGGCGGGCCCAGCCTCTGATGGTTGCGCGGTTGCGCCTCTGCCCGATGACCCGCGGATGCCGGGTTGAAGTGAATCGCGAAAGGAGCGGCCGCAGCGGGGCCGGGCAGGCGGCCGGGCGGGCGGGGGGGGATCCCTCCCGTTTGGCCCCTCCCGGCGGCTGAGCGGGCGGGCCCAGCTCTCCAAGCCCTCCTTCCTCGGTTCCCTTCCCGTCGCCTGACGGCTGCTCGATCCTTTCGCCTCGGCCGGCTGAAGTGCGCAGGGAAGCGCCGGAGAAGATCGCCTCTCGCCCGGGGCCAGCCGAGCCGGAGCCAGCGCCGTGCGCCCCCGCCAACCCCCCGCTGCACCATGACGCTGAAATCCGAGCGGAGCGGGGACAAGAGCAGCAGCAGCAGCATGAGGACGGCGCTCTCGGACCTCTACCTGGAGCACCTGCTGCAGAGCAAGCCCAGGGTCGAGGTGAGAGGGGAGGGGGCGTCTCGGGCAGGTGGGCGAGGGGCAGCCGAAGGCACCTGGGCGCGCCTTGGGTAGGGGCGAAGGGGACTGTTTCTCACCAAGCCAAGCCAGGCCCAGTTGGGTTGGGTTGAGTTGGGGTGAGTTGAGTTGGGCTGTTGGGTTCTCCAGGGTCTTGGGTCGGCCAACGGGTAGGTTGGCCTGTTGGTTTACAGGGGGCGTTTGGGGACCTCCGCTTAGGCAAGGCGCTTCAAACAGCCTGGATGGAGCATGACGCGTGGTGCGGAAGTCAGAAACGGATTCGCGGGAGTGAAAAACAACACCCCCCCCACCTCTGGAGGAAATGTCTGGAGGGAGCTCCCGGCTGGGCTGGGGGAACCTACTCCACCGATCTGTCCCCCTGGCCAACGTTCTCCAAAAGACCAGCTCAACTCGGGGTTTCTTCAACTTCAGGCAAAATTGACTAGCTGGCTCTGGAGTCAATCGCTTCTCTGCCTTTACTGTAGCTGGGGGGCGGCGGGGAAAAATGCATTTTGGGGGGAGGGTGAATGGTGGGAACCCGGCAGGAGGATCTGAGGCTCGGACTGGGCTTCTTGGATAATTATATGATATTGGAGTCTTGGCCCAGAGGTGGAGCTTGAGCTATGGTAATAATTTGGCATTTCCAAATGGATGTTGGTGGAAGGCTAAAATAGGCTGTGGAATTAGTTTACTTTACCATCTATGAATAAAGTCTCTTTCTCAACCACAACATGGTTCTACATCATTCTAGGCAGTCTGGTGGGAATCTCCGCCGCAAAATTCCAAGGGGAAAAAATGCTGCTTGCAGCTCAAAAAGTTCACTTGGAATCATCATCATCAACTTTCACTGGGAAGGGTGGTATTATTTGGGGAGATGATCATCGTTTTCCAGTTTCCACCCCAATGGTTCTGCCTGGACGAGGTCTCTTCCAACCCTGTTATTTATTCTATGAGACCCACTCAGAAAGCTAACTGCAAAGCAGCAACGCACCAAAATAAAATGAAGTGACCTCTTGGGTTAAGAGATCTTAGGCAGATTGAACCTCTGGCCAGATGTGTTTTTTCCCCCCAGCCAGTTACTGGGACCACCCCAGGTTGGGGAAAAAGGTGATCTGGTTTGCTATGTCCAATTGAAAGTGGGTGGGAGGAAGGGTCCCCCAGCTTTTCCCAAAAGTAGAACTCAGTAGCAGTTGAAATCTGGATAGACTTTTAAGGACTCGCATTCTGTGGGAAAGGTGAGCCCTGCAAAAGATCATGCTTATGAGCCAGAATGCAGATTTACGTTGTAGCCAGACAGGTAGACAACAACGAGAACAGTATGTTTCACTTCCTGAAGTCTCTCTGACAGCGAACCTCCAACAAACAGGGTTCTCTTGACCTTTGGCCTTCTTTTATGGTCTGACACCCCCCCCCCATGCAAAGTTTATCATGAAGGACAGGAGATGTGAAAACAAACCATCAGCCAGCCTACTGTAGTGTATGCAACCTCACAGTGGAAATGCATGATGCACTAGTAACCCCTGTCTGGGTTGCACCCTGCTGTTTCCTGTACTTTACCTTTGCTGTGCTTAAACAATGGTAGAAATGTGCTGTACTCCACTCCAGTGGTGAAATTATGTCATTTTAGCTGCTGGACTTTTGCTTCTTTTGTTTCGATAGCACTAAATGTTCCTTCATTGGGACTGCTCTCCTTATATCCTATTCAGTGTTTCCCAACCTTGGCAACTTTAAGATGTGTGGACTTCAACCCCCAGAATTCCTGAGCCAGTCATACAGGTAGTCCTCGACTTATGACCACAATTGAGCCCAGACTTTCTGTTGCTAAGTGAGACAGTTGCTATAAGTGACTTTTTCTCCGTTTTACGACCATCTTTGCCACAGTTGTTAAGTGAATCACTGCGGATGTTCAGTCATGAACGTGGGTGTTAAGGGATTCTGGCTTCCCCATTGATTTTTGCTTGTCAGAAGGTCGCAAAAGGGGATCACATGACCCCAGGGCACTGCAGCCGTCATATATATGAGTCAGTTGACAAGCGTCTGGATTTTGATCACGTGACCATGGGGATGCTGCAATGGTAGTAAGTGTGAAAAACGGTCATAAGTCACTTTTTTTCAATGCCGTTGTAACTTCGAACGGTCACTAAATGAACTGTTGTAAGTCAAGGAGTACCTGTATTGCGAGTTGAACATCTTAAGGTAGCCAAGGCTGAGAAATATTGGCCTTGACTGAGATGGAGGCTTTCCCCAAATCTGGCTTATATGGTGCTGTTCTTTTGTGTTTGGAACAATCAGGGGAAATACCTTTAAAGGAAGGGTAGAGATCCGGTGGGTTGGAACCAGTTTGGCTGTAATGGTTAAGGCATCAGGGTTGAAACCAGGAGACTGTGAGTTCTAGTTCTGCCTTGGGCACCAAGTCAGGTGTGTAATCTTGGGCTAGCCTCCTCCTTTAGCCTTAGGAAGGAAGCAACGGCAAACCACTTCTGAAAAAGCTGGCCTAGAAAACTGCAGGGACTGGTCTAGGCAGTCTCTGAGAATCGGACAGAATTCAAAGAGAGAGAGAGAGAGAGGGAGGAAGAGAGAGAGAGGGAGAGAGAGAGGGAGAGAGGGGGGAGGCAGGGAGAAAGAGAAAGAGAGAAAGAGGGAGGGAGAGAGAGAAAGGGAGGGAGGGAGGAAGAGAGAGGGAGGGAGGAGGAAGAGAGAGAGAGAAAGAGAGAGGGAGGGAGAGAGAGGGAGAGAGAAAGAGAGGGGGAGAGAAAGAGAGGGGGAGAGAGAGAGAAAGAGGGGGGGAGATAGGGAAAGAGAGAAGAGAGAGAGGGAAGGAGGGAGGGAGGGAAGGAGGGAGGGAGGGAGGGAGAGATCAGGTAGAGGAGAGAATTCTTATTGTTTTCTCCTGGCTGCCACTCTGTTCCTTAGATTGCATAAGAAGCAAGATCATTATAGGTAGGAAAGAGATAAGAATTGAACCATTCTTGTGATTGGCCACATTGTCACAGTGCTTGGGCAGAGAGAGAGAGAGAGAGATCGGGTGCCTGCCAAGGAGGAAACTGATTCTCCGTTTTGCTGCAAAGTTTCATCTGGTTTGAACTGGAAGTGGCTGAGCTGATGCTGATTCAGCCGCTGAGAAAAGGAATGTGGAAATAGATTAATTTGAGCTAAACTGTTTCTCTACCTAACTCGCTGCTTTTTGCAAATCTCTGGATTTGCATTTTTTTTAAAATTAAAAAAAAAGGATATCTTTCCCCTTATCGTTTCCCCTAAAAGAGAAACAGATTTTTTTTAAAAGGAATAATAATAATAATAATGATGATGATGATGATGATGATGATGATGATGATGATGGAGTAATTATGAGAAATAACAGAGGGAAGAAAAAAGGCTTTTAAAAAAGAAAAACAAGAGTAAAATGGAAAGAGGTTATATGACTTCACAAGCTTTAAAAAATGATGATGATGGGCAGCCGTGGCCCAGTGCTTGTTTTGGAAATATGCATATTCTTTTCCTCTTAAGAGTAAATGTTCTAGGTAAAGAACATTGTGTACAGATGAAGAACACACACACACAGACACACACAGAGACACACACACACACACACACACACACACTTTCTACATGTTAAATACAATAACAGATACTTAACAGAGGGATTTGAAGACGTGTAATATTTGGGCTAACCTGTTAACTGTGTTTTCCTCTCCTTTTTTGATATATATATTAGATGTTGGGTCAATTCGGTTATTAGATAGAGACCTCCACATCTGAAATATTTGTTGATATAATACGGTACATTTTAACAATCAGTGGAACGGGTTAACTTCAGAAGTTGTAGGTGCTCCATCGCTGGAGGTTTTCAAGAAGAGACTGGACAGCCACTTGTCCAAAATCATACAGGGTCTCCTGCTTGAGCAGGGGGTTGGACTAGAAGACCTCCAAAGTCCCTTCCAACTCTGTTCTTCTGTTATCTGTTATCCCCCTGTGGAGTGGATTATAGTAATTGATTCAAGAGGTGACAACAGTAAACGTAACCATAGTCACTCCTTCCTGTTCCAGGAAAGGTTGAAGCAGGGTGACGTTCTTCCTGGCCTCTTGATCTTCTGTGAGTCCAGGTAACCTTCCAGATTGTGAGGTTGCCCTTCAGGAGAAGCCCTACCCCATCCAGAGTCAGAACTGGCATAAACGTTGGTATAATTCTGGCATTAATTGCCTTTTGAATTAATAGCCACTCTGTCTTGCTTGGATTACACCTGAAACTGATAGAATATTTCCAGCTCAAGATTAAACTGTAAGGTCCTTGGTGCTGCACTGATGATGTTACCTAGTTTGGTAATGAAACGTCTGCATGAAAACCAGCAAGCTCAGAGAGCATCAAGGACCCAATGATTATACCTGAGCGTGCTTTCTCCCATCCAGGCCTGGTGACCTCCAATCAAATCTGCTGCTGCATCTCCTGTTCAGTCCAGAATGGAGATATGCAGCTAAAATAATCTGCAGTAGAGAATTAACTTGTTGGGATATCTACCGTTGGCTTTGGGCAACTCCAATTTTTGTTTCTTTGAATTAAAGCCACCCAGTAGCTTTGATCTTTCTTCACATGACTTGGAAACTGGGGGGTGGGGGGTGGGGAGGACTTTGAGTTTTCAGTTTTCCTTTGAAGCTTTCCTGGGCTTGTCAGGGTCTTGAGAATTTCCTGGCATCTACTAACAAAAACCTGAGATTAGCTTGCTGCTCAATTCAGTGCTTGTCAGATCGTGGGTGGGATGCTACCTTTAAGTCGTGATATCATTGTGGCGCGTGATACTGTATCGCTGAATGTTTGCAAGTTTTGAAATGCTTTGATTGGATTATGGAATCAGAATCAGAAGGGCCCTTGACATCTATCAATTCCCTATTCAGCACAGATTAAAGCAGACAACAGAGGCAAGCTGGTTATTCAGCCTCTGCTTGAACATAATCAGCAAACTGAGTCACTCCTCTATGAATTATTTCCACCGTTAAATTACTCTTACAGTTAGTTTCCAGTCCCCCTTAATAATTCTCTTTACAGCTGTTCATGGTTGTCTGGATCCTTCTTAAAATGTGATGCCCAGATCTGGATACAGCAGCTGAGATATGGGGGTCCAAACAGCACAAATTGGAGTGAAGCGAGAAACATCTGTCAGTCACATCCAGCCTCACTTCCATGGGAAGTGAATTTGAACCTATTTTGGCAATCGCAGTTGGTGATAAAATGAGATGCAATATTTTCTGTTGGAAAAAGTTCCCTGCTCTATTGTTTGGTTGAAAATTTTCCTGTTTTACACTGATATCCTTTTGGAAAATGTGTAAGCGAACACCAGGCTACAGAAATGGAAGAATTAGAAGGGATTTCATTGCTAATAAAAGTGTAAAGCCAAAATATAATATATCAAAGAGAAGCCCGAACTCTGAAACTAAACTTACAGTAAACTTAGGAAGGACGTCTTGTTATGGATGTTACAACTCTTGGTTTATTTTCCTTTTGTGTAACGTTCTTCAGTAACTTAAAAGGAAGTGCACATATGTTTGTTATTGATTATCATCTCTTTAAAGGTTTACAAATGTTACGGTAAAATACTTTTGACATTGACATTACTTTTGGCTAAAAGGTTTCAAAGTATACTGCTGAAGTCCGCTAACTTTTTTTCCACCCTGAATCAAATTCTACTTTTTAGATGTTTCCCACTGTGAATATACTTTCTTCTCACATATTTTTATACAGCATGTAAAATTAATGTAATGCCCTTTAAAATTGAAATCTCCTTTGACATAAGTATGTTGAGCGAACTCTCTGTTCATTTCCAAACAGCTGTCAAGCAACAGAAAACCTTTACCAAAAATTTCCCAATGCGCATTTTTGGAGAAGACGAAGGGGTGCTGGGGATGATGGGAACTGTACTTCTCTACACTAAGAGAGCACCAGATTAGGGGTGGTCTATTTCTGCATGACCTCCAGATGCAGAGGGTGGCTTTTAAAAGGAACTAATGACTTGGAAATGAACGGTCTTGTTAATATTTGAACCTATTAACACACCACTTTGCATTGTATACCGGACTTCTTGTGAGGTGTGTAGGTGGGTTGCATGGGTACTTGTGCTTTCATGAAAAAAAAATGGTTTTTTAAAAATCTTTCAAAGCTCTTTCTTTTAACAGCTTTAAGGCGCCTTTACATGGTTCTGGGAATACAATCCCCAGAATCCACTCCCCACATGGGCGCGAAGGTACTTGTAATGTAAATTCAGTATTACTTTTGGCTTGATTGTGGATATTTTTTTCCCCTGCCAGAAGAACATTGTGTGCAATGAGAACTTTGGCATCATACAGGGCCATGTTGCATCCTACCTTAGCAATAAAAGAGGGCATTTTGCCACATTGCCACAGTGACATTCAGTTCCTGGACAAGAAGGCATGTCCAAGCAGGGGAGCTACGAGGTGTAAGAATTCTCTTTCTGGAGGAATCCCAAATTCAGAGTTACCTTGGGTGTTGTTTTTTTAAATCAATATCAATCACATTCTTTTTCCCCCAGACATTCTCTGTAAAATAGAACATAGAACAATAGAGTTGGAAGGAACCTTGTAGGTCTTCTACTCCAGCCTCCTGCTCCAGCAGGAGACCCTATATCATTTAAGACAAATGGTTGTCCAGTCTCTTTTTGAAAGCCTTCTGTGATGGAGCACCCACAACTTCTGAAGGCAAGCTATTGCATTGGTTGATTGCTCTCAACATTAGGAAATTTCTCCTTAGTTCTCGGTTGCTTCTCTCCTTGGTTAGTTTCCAACCATTGTTTCTCGTCTTGCCTTTTGGTGCTTTGGAAAATAGTTTGACCCCCCCTCGTCTTTGTAGGAGCCGCTCAAATATTGGAACACTGCTATCATGTCTCCCCCAGTCCTTCTTTTCATTAGACTAGGCATACCCAATTCTTGTAACCGTTCTTGGTATGTTTTAGCCTCCAGCCCCCTAAATGAAGATGCTCTTGGTTAAAGGAGAAGATATAAGGGTTGTGAGAGTGTTCCAGAAAGTGAGACATATAGGTTGGGTCCACACAGCATGCTAGACTTGGTTGAAAGAGGGTAAATTGGGAGTCACTGTATTGTGGGAATCCACCACTGCTTTAACACTTTAGGTTGACCCAGGCTATCATATTAAGTCCTATTATGGTTTATTCATTTGGACACCGCATATTTAGTTAACTGGGGTTTGTTATCTTGCATGAATTCCACCTTTCTTGAGGGATCCTATGAAGATTTGGGTCATCCAAAGGCTAGTTGAGTTCACTTATGAATTTCAACATTATCTTCTTTCTGCTGTAGCTGATTTGGAGAACGGATTTAATTTGGACTGGATTTTCCCCCTAGTTGCAATATTGAGCAAGGGTTATCCCAGACCCTAAAAGTGCCAGATTCTCAGGCTGTGAACACACACATTTCTTAAGTTCTGCATTGCTAGTATTGTAAACCCATTTGGGGTCATGAACTCTACAAATCTGTCTCTCTGACGCTGAACTTCAAGCATTTGTGATACCGAAAGTAAGAATGAGAAGCTGAGAACTCAGAATTTCAAATCAGGAAGCTAAAGGTTTGATAGCATGTAGACCTGCTGGGACCACAACTCCCAGGATGTGTTAGCTGAGTTGTGTTAGTTGAGAATTCTGGAGTGGGAAACCCCTTAAGAACACAACCAGTTCCTTTCTGGATTGGACCCCTGGTCCATCTAGTCTAGCAGCCTGTTCCCACGGAGGAAAACTGACTGCACACACACACAAAAAAAAACCTAGTCTTGCAGTTGATGGTTTTCACTGCCGTCAAGGCACTCAAAAACCTAGCAGTCTGTTTTAGATTGGATATCTTTATCATCTTCTTGCTCAAGCGCATTGATGGCCAGTATTCTCAGGCCAGCTCCAGAAAACTTGCTGATATCATCACCATCATTAATTTCTTTGACCACCTGGTCTCTCACGCCCTCCCTGATGGGTTCGTGCATGCACTGACCTAGGTATCGTCTTGCCTGGAGCCAGCTACTAAATCTGAAAAACTGCTTAACGCTGTAGGTTTCCACAAGTCTTCAGACCCCCATGCTGCATTGGCCTCAGGAGGGCATGAGGGTGGGTGGCTTCTGGATGGGTGCAAGCAGAGGTGGGTTCCTCCTGGTTGACCGGTTTGCCCGAACCGGTAGCAATCCGCTGGTGATGTCACGGTGACATCACGGAGCCGGTTCGGTCGGTGCCGGTCCGTGGGTGCCGCCATATTTTTTTTGTAATTTTTTTTTTTTGAAAAAAAATTTGGGGGGGGGGGTTTTTTTAAATTTTTTTTTTTTTTGCGAAGTTTCTGGCACTGCGCATGCGTTGCCACCTTGTTTTTGGCTTTTTTTTGGGGGGGGGGGAATTATTTTTTATTTTTCGGCACTGCGCATGCGCACGCGGTGCGGGAGGAAGCGAACCGGCAGCGAGATAAGTTAGAACCCACAGCTGGGTGCAAGTGAATGGACGCTGCGAGGATACCTGGGACCAGCTATTGCTCGGATTTCTAGCCTTGTACTCAAAAAAAGTAGGGGACATATGGACTTCTAGAGGCCACCAAACTCCATAGCTTCCAGGTTCTAAAAAGCATGCCTAAGCATGGAGAGCTGGGAGTTATAGTACAGTTCCATCTGAAAATCCACCGTTTCTTTTGTCCTAGCGTAACCTGTATCTCTGGTGGCCTACAATATCCAAATATGAGGGGCTCCCAGGTCGTCTTCCCTGGTGATTCCTCTTACTTGGGCGAGGAGATTGTTTTTCTTCTCTTGTTCCAAGCAAAGGTTGAGGAATAACCGGTTGGGATAAAATGGGAACATCCTGATTTAACCTTTGAGCTAGTAGATGGAATGTGCTGCGGTCCTGGGAAATCTTTGCTGAGCTTAGAGATCTGGGCTGCAGCTTTGTCAACGGCTACGTCAAGGAAAGGAGAGGAGATAAGGGATGAGGTTGGGCTGAATCAGCTTTCCTGACAGGCACTTTAAACCCAGGCCAGGGTTGATGTCAATGTCTTGGCTGGAGAAGACAAGGGGAAGACGAACATTGAGCCAATAAAGTATTGCAACAATCTTGGCTTTTCTGTTTCAGATTGTCACCACTAATAAGTTCTGGATTTCAGGAATCTGAAAAGGGGATTTTCAGGGGATTTTACCAGAAATTTATAGCAAAAAAATGTATATTTGATTATCCATGTAATAACTGCAGCTAGAATTGTATTTGCACAAAATTGGAAAAATGAAGAGATCCCTACAAAGGAGAATGTAATTAGGAAAATATTAGAATGTGCAGAAATGATTAGGTTAACACTGGCAATTAAAGAGAAAGAACAAACCAAATATTATATTATATGGGAGTTATTTTATTGGTGGTTAGAGAACAAATATAAAAGTTAGAAATAAAAATAGATGAGTGAAATATAAAAAATGTATTAATAGAGTTAATAGTTAATAGAGTTAAATAAATTAAGAAGAGGGTTGTCATAGTATTAGATATTTAATGTATTGGTATTAAGCTAAGAATAGATTAAATAATGGATATGGCTATAAACTTTAATTGTTATTGCACAAAACATTTGTACCCAGACGACACACTGTTTCATGAAAGATGGATTGTTTGTATTAAAATAAAATAAAAAAATTTGGGGGGAAAAAAGGAATCTAATAAATTTCCCATCTGAATGACTGCCACATTGTCCAATTCTTGTGGCTCGGACCTCATCAATCTCAGTCATTCTCGGGTTTTTTTAAAATCAGTTAAGGGCGACCTTGGGTGAAAAGGAAGCTTTCGGATGCTTGGCCCACCATCTCTTTAACTGTCCCTTCTGTGTCTGTTATTTCCCCATCTTAAGCAAGCAGTGTTATCATTTCATTTTCTGCTGTTCCTGGAGAAGAGTTAATGTATATATGGAAGGATCAGAATTCGGGGGTGTTTTGGGATTGTTTGTGCGTGTGTTATTGTGTTAATAACCAACTAATCCTAAGGAAAGGAAAGGTGGATGAAAGATTGACTCTGTGAACCGCTTAGAGAGTGCTGTAAAGCACTGTAAAGCGGTATATAAGTCTAAGTGCTATTGCTATTGCTATCTTATCTCCAGATGGTTTCAACCAGGCCTGAAACGGGATTATGCAATTTACGTGCAACACACCTAAAAACAGGCAGAATGTGGATTGCACCATCCCAGCTGCAGTCAGATCAATCACGTCTTTTTTGATCATGCTAAGGGGACACCAGAGGTGGGTTCTGGCTTACCTTGCTGCCGGTTCGCTTCCTCACGCGCTGCGTGGGCGTGCATGCCTTGCGTGCCATGCGCAGTGCTAAAAACCCAGCTTCTGCGCATGCGCAGAAGCAAAAAACAGCTTCTGCACATGCGCAGAAGCAAAAAACAAAATGGCGGTGCCTACGGCGCTGCCGAGAGAGCCAGTTCGGGGGCGTGTCCAGCCGGTCATCGCTGCCAGTTTGGCGAGTGGGGGGAAATTCCCACTACCAGTTCTATAGAGCCGGTCCGAACCGGCAGGAACCCACCTCTGGGGGACACGCCAATCTTCTAGAGATGTCTTGGCTGGCCCTCAAGCTTTTCCCCTCAACCCTGATAATCTCTCCATTGTTCTTGAAAAAGCCTCTTGGTCTCTGTGAACCGCATTCATAGGGATTGGAATCCAACGTTAGAAAAACCATGTTTGATCCTGCACAAACTGGATCTCATCCCTCTGTAACCAACCCTCAGCTCTTTAAATCTTTTCGGTATCGAGGTGCATATGGTTGCTAAACAATTCACAGTATCTTTCTGTTCAGCGGTTCACTGAATAGGGCAGGCGTGAGACCTCATTCTCTGCAATTTGCTCAGTTCTCTCTCTCTCTCTCTCTCTCTCTCTCTCCCTCTCCCTCCCTCTCTCTCTCCTTCCCTCCCTCCCTCCCTCCCTCTCTCTCTCTCTCTCTCTCTTTCTT
>QLTV01001009.1:1220257-1266658 GCA_003457575.1 Thermophis baileyi
AAAGAAAACAAGAAAGAAGAAAAAAGAAAAAAAAAGAAAAAAGGAAAGAAGGAAGGAAGGAAAGAGAAAAGAAAGAGGGGGGAAAGGAAGGAAGGAAAGAAAAAAGAAGAAAGAAAGAAAGAAAGGAAGGAAGGAAGGAAGGAAGGAAAGAGAAAAGAAAGAGAGAGGGGAAAGGAAGGAAGGAAAGAAAAAAAGAAGAAAAAGAAAAAAGAAAGAAAGAAGGAAGGAAGGAAGGAAGGAAAGAGAAAAGAAAGAGGGGGAAGGAAGGAAGGAAAGAAAAGAAAGAAGAAAGAGAAAGAAAGAAAGAAAGAAAGAAAGAAAGAAAGAAAGAAAGAAAGAAAGAAAGAAGAGAGAGAAAGAAAGAAAGAAAGAAAGAAAGAAAGAAAGAAAGAAAGAAAGAAAGAAAGATTGATTTACAAAAATTGCAGCATCATGTACAATAGTCACCATTTGCAACCTCCCCAGCTGGCTTCAGACTAACAAAGGCAGTGAGGGAAGCTGAATTTGCTTCATGACCACGATTCATTTAACAACTGCACTGTTTCACTTAAGAACCTGGGCCAAAAACATACAATCAGGCCTGACTCACTTAACAAACGCCTTGCTCAGCAATGAATTCTGGTCCTTCTTATGGATCATAAGTTAAGGGCTACCTCCATTCTGGAATCAACAGCTGTGCTCGTAGACTTAACATGGGTCCAAGGACGGAATTAGAAAGAAGAGTCCTGCCTTAGAGGCCTCTTCACCTGAAGCTTCTAGCTGGGATCTCTCCAGGGGTGGGTTCTAACTTACCTCACTGCCGGTTCGCTTCCTCCCGCGCCGCAGTGCAAAAAAATAAAAATAAAAACCCCCCCCCCCCAAAGCCAAAAACAAGATGGCGACGCATGCGCAGTGCCGGAAACTCGGCTTCTGCACATGCGCAGAAGAAAAAAAAACCAGAAAAAATAAAACAAAAAAAATTAAAAAAAAAGATAGCGGCGTCCACGGACCGGCACCGACTGAACCGGATCCGTGACGTCATCGTGATATCACCAGCGGGTCGCTACCGGTTCGGGCAAACCAGTCCGAACTGGGAGGAACCTACCTCTGGATCTCTCCTAAACCCAACCTCTGTTCTTGCTCCTACAGATGGTCTCTTGCCCAATGAATGCAATAACCGAGGACATTTACACCAACGGCTCAGCCAAGAACGGTAGCCTCACTCATGCCAACGGCCAGGAGGTGCGGAAGATACGTTTAATCCAGTTTGAGAAGATCACGGAGGAGCCCATGGTGAGCTGGTGGGGAAAAAAGGGGGAGAGACTTAATTTGGGGCATTCCAGCTGCTGGGAAAAATCACTGCCTTGACCTAATGATAATGATTTAGCCTTTTTAGATACCTTTGGCCTGAATCATTGAGTCTTCATTGACATATTGCAATACATTTTGGGGATAAACCCCTGTAGGGCAAGAGTTAGTATATTCCAATGACTCTCTGCCCTTTTTTTAAAAAAAAAATTGACTGATGAAGTTACTTGGATGAGTAACAAAACATCTCAGGTGAACAAACGTTGGTCCGGTTGCCATGAGTTAACCTTTTTAGATACACTGCCTTGATCCTGTAGAATAGAATAGAATAGAATAGAATAGAATAGAATAGAATAGAATAGAATAGAATAGAATAGAATAGAATAGAATAGAATAGAATAGAATAGAATAGAACAGAATAGAATTCTTTATTGGCCAAGTGTGATTGGACACACAAGGAATTTGTCTTTGGTGCATATGCTCTCAGTGTACATAAAAGACAAGATACATTCGTCAAGAATCATAAGGTACAACACTTAATGATTGTCATAGGGTACAAATAAGCAATCAGGAAACAATCAATATTAATATTAAGTGGGAGGAGATGGGTGATAGGAACAATGAGAAGACTGATAGTAATAGTAATGCAGCCTTAGTGGACAGTGGTGAGGGGATTATTGGTTTAGCAGAGTGATGGCATTCGGGAAAAAACTGTTCTTGTGTCTAGTTGTCTTGGTGTGCAGTGCTCTATAGCGTCATTTTGAGGGTAGGAGTTGAAACAATTTATGTCCAGGATGCAAGGGGTCAGTAAATATTTTCATGACCCTCTTTTTGACTCGTGCAGTACACAGGTCCTCAATGGAAGGCAGGTTGGCAGTAATTGTTTTTTCTGCAGTTCTAATTATCCTCTGAAGTCTGTGTCTGTCTTGTTGGGTTGCAGAACCAAACCAGACAGTTATAGAGGTGCAGATGACAGACTCAATAATTCCTCTGTAGAACTGTATCAGCAGCGCCTTGGGCAGTTTGAGTTTTCTGAGTTGGCGCAGAAAGAACATTCTTTGTTGTGCTTTTTTGGCGATGTTTTTTGATGTTAGGTGTCCATTTTAGGTCTTGCGATATGGTAGAACCTAGAAATTTGAAGGTCTCTACTGTTGATACTGTGTTGTCTAGTATTGTAAGAGGTGGAAGTATGGGAGGGTTTCTCCTAAAGCCTGTAGGCAAGCAAGTGTAACAAATGAGAAAGGAGTGGGTGAGCTCTACACAAAAAAATGGTTATTGTTTCTTCTTGTACCAATAAAGGAGAATATTTGTAGCTCAGGGTTGAAATGAGGGGTCCTTGGTGCTCTCTGAGCTTGGTTGTTTTCTTGCAGACGTTTCATCACCCAACTAGGTAACATCATCATACCTAGTTAAGAGCTGTGGTGGCGCAGTGGTTAGAGTGCAGTACTGCAGGCTATTTCTGCTGACTGACAGCTGCCTGCAATTTGGCAGTTCGAAGCTCACCAAGCTCAAGGTTGACTCAGCCTTCTATCCTTCCGAGGTTGGTAAAATGAGGACCCAGAATGTTGGGGGCAAAATGCTGGTTCTGTAAATCACTTAGACAGGGCTGTAAAGGACTGTGAAGCGGTATAGAAGTCTAAATGCTATTGTATTAGGAGCCCTGGTGGCCCAGTGGTTAGAATGCAGTATTGCAGGCTGACTCTGCCCACTGCCAGCAGTTCGATCCTGATCGGCTCAAGGTTGACTCAGACTTCCATCTTTCCGAGGTTGGTAAAATGAGGACCCAGGTTGTTGGGGGCAATAGGCTGACTCTGTAAACCACTTAGAGAGGGCTGTAAATCACTGAGAAGCGGTATATAAGTCTAATTGCTATTGCTTTTGCTATTTAGGGTAATGAAAGGTCTGCTAGAAAACAAGCAAGCTCAGAGAGCACCAAGGACCCCTCAAAGAGCTTGTCTCAAAAATCATACTTGGGTGGAAGGGGTTACTTCTGTTGTTCTGAGATGTCCGGCAGCTTTAAAGAATGGTGGGGGAGTCAAATCCAATGGAGTATGACAAATGAGCAAGGCTTCTTCAAAGATGCCAAGCCTTAGTAGCACACCATTACTGGTTAACTTAAACACTGCATTTCAGTCCCCAAAGTTCCCACAATAGCTGACATAATTTAGATCTTGCGCCAAAGTTTCTTTTTCGTTTTTTTTAAAGATGCAGGACAAAAGGAAAGGCAGAGAGGGAAGGGAGAGGAAGATAAAAATCTCAATTCAGTTTGTCACATAATGACTATTCCTCTTCTCATCTTTCCTATTCCCTATCTCCTTTTCTACTTACGACTATAACTTTGTTGCTTGTATCTTTACGATTTATATTGCTTTATTTAGTTTCCTAGTGTGGTTTATGTTGATTGCTTATTTAGTATCCTATGACTATCACTCAGTGTTGTATCTTATGATTTATGATGAATATATATTTTATGATAACTATGATCATGATTTATCACTTACAGTTTTTATGTACACTGAGAGCTTATGCACCGAAGACAAATTCCTTGTGTGTCCAATCACACTTGGCCAATAAAGAATTCTATTCTATTCTATTCTGTTCTGTTCTGTTCTGTTCTGTTCTGTTCTATTCTATTCTATTCTATTCTATTCTATTCTATTCTATTCTATTCTATTCTATTCTACTCTTCTATTCCCTTGCCTTTGACTCCTCTGTTCTGTTCTGTTGTTCTGTTCCGTTCCGTTCCATTCTGTAATTCTATTCTATTCTACTCTACTCTACTCCTACTCCTATTCCTATTCTATTCTATCCCATCCTAATTCCTATCCCATCCTAATTCCTATTCTATTCTATTCTATTCTATTCTATTCTATTCTATTCTATTCTATTCTATTCTACACTTCTATTCTATTCCCTTGCTTTCTACTCCACTCTCTGTTCCATTCTGTAATTCTATTCTATTCTATTCTATTCTATTCTATTCTACTCTACTCTACTCTACTCTACTCTACTCTTCTATTCCCTTATCTATTCTACTCCTACTCCTACTCCTACTCCTACTCTTCTTCTGCAGTAACCAAGACCTGGGCTTCCAGTTCTATTCTATTCTCCTCTACTCTCCTCCTACTCCTATTCCTATTCTATTCTATCCCATCCTAATTCCTATCCCATCCTAATTCCTATTCTATTCTATTCTATTCTATTCTATTCTATTCTATTCTATTCTATTCTATTCTATTCTATTCTATTCTATTCTATTCTATTCTATTCTATTCTATTCTATTCTATTCTTCTCTACTCTACTCTACTCCTATTCTATCCCATCCCAATTCCTATTCTATTCTGCATTCTATTCTGTTCTGTTCTGTTCTAATTTCTATTCCTATTAACTCCCTGTCTTTTCCAGGGTATCACTCTGAAGCTCAACGAGAAGAAAAGCTGCATGGTGGCCAGGATCCTTCATGGGGGCATGATTCACAGGCAAGGTAAGTAGAAGCTGAGCTGGAAAAATGCAGGCAGTCCTTGACTTACAACAGTTCACTTAGTGACCATCTGAAGTTATAACAGCACTGAAAAAAAGGGACTTATGACTGTTTTTCCCCCCTTACGACCGTTGCGGTATCCCAGTGGTCACGTGATCAAAATCCAGATGGCTGGACAACTGGTTCATATTTATGATGGTCGCAGTGTCCCGGGGTCATGTGATCCCTTTTTGCAACCTTCTGACAAGCGAAGTCAGTGGGGGAAGCCAAATTCACTTAACAACGGTGTTACTCACTTAACAACTGCAGGGATTCACTTAACAAATGTGTCAAGAAAGGTTGTAGAATGGGGCAAAATTCACTTCACAAATGTCTCACTTAGCAACCTAAATGTTGGGGTCGTAAGTCGAGGACTACCTGTACTGTAAGAACCGCCTGCCTTTTGGATCACCCCTCCGGCTGCAGAGTTCATGTTTGACTCCTCTTTCCCCCATTTTTAGCCGCTGAATCTGGGATCCTGAACTTCCCAGGGGGTCCTTATACAGGTGGTCCTTGACTTACAGCCATTCATTTCAATGACCATTCAAACTTACAACGGCACTGAAAAAAAACGGACTTATCACCATTTTTGCAATCCAAATTTTGATGACGTGACTGCAGGGATGCTGCCAGGACCGGTTGTTAGTCACATTTGCCAGTGCTTTGAATGTTCATTAAACAAATGGTTGTAGCAATAACACTTAGACTTATATACCACTTCACAGTGCTTTACAGCCCTCTCTAAGCGGTTTACAGAGCCAGCATTTTGCCCCCAACAATCTGGGTCCTCATTTTACCCACCTCGGAAGGATGGAAGGCTGAGTCAACCTTGAGCCGGTCAGGATTGAACTGCTGGCAGTGGGCAGAGTTAGCCTGCAATACTGCATTCTAACCGGGAGGGAGGGAGGGAGGGCAGGAAGGAAGGAAGGAAGGAAGGAAGGAAGGAAGGAAGGAAGGAAGGAAAATAGCAATAGCAGACTTACATACCGCTTCAACGTTCTTTTACAGCCCTCTCTAAGCGGTTTACAGAGTCAGCATATTGCCCCCAACAATCTGGGTCCTCATTTTACCCACCTCGGAAGGATGGAAGGCTGAGTCAACCTTGAGCTTGGTGAGCTTCGAACTGCTGGCAGTGGGCAAAGTCAGCCTGCAATACTGCATTCTAACCACTGCGCCACCACAGCTCTTCAAGTCAGCTTGTAAGTCGAGGACTACCTGCCGTATCAATGTGGGACTACGGTTCCCCATTTCTTTCCTGCTATTTGGACGGAGAGAGGAAAACTGTTTTGCATTTTTAATTCTGAAGCCTGTTGGGTCCTTTCTTCTACAGTTTCCTTTCCTGATTTCCAGCGTTCCTGCCCTTAACATTTGAGAGTTAATTTTTATGGGTTTTAAAAAAGGGGGCCTACCCCTCCCAACCGTAGGGTAGGGGGTGAGCCATTTTTCAAGCTATAAGTTGTTCTCTCTTGTTCTTGGCCTTCTGGCAAATCTGCTATGACGCTTCGTCATTCTGTGTGTCCTACCTTGGCAGGTTTCCTTCGTGTGGGCGATGAGATTCTGGAGATCAATGGGAAGAGTGTGGCCAACCATTCTGTAGACCAGTTGCAGAAGATCTTGGTAGGTTTGGGGTCCAAGGAAGGCAGGATGATCTTAGCTTTCCTTGGGGAACAGAAATCAAGGGTGACTACAGTTCCCAGAAGTGGGGGAGAATATATCATTGGACATAAGCCAGGTCTTTTGGGTTACATGTTTAGCCTTAAATGGTTATTTTAAAAAGGAGGTTATGAGAAGAAATATCCAGATGCAACGCTTACCGTCTTCATTGAAACAAATATATTCTTGAAGACAGCAACACATGAAAGATGCTGTGGTGGTCTTGAAATTTATTTAATGGTCCACAATTCCAGTAAGTTTGAGAATCGAGGTTTGGCATCTCAGCCAGCATGCCAACCCAAGATTTTTAATTATGGTTCGAAAATTAGATGGAATTCACGCATAAGGAGTTAGGTAGAATTCACACATAATGTTAAGCCACAAGAATTGAATTTACTCACCATGGGAAGCCTGACACCATCAAACCATTCTATGGCTCGGTGTGACGTGTGAGCCAGCCTTCCTTCCCCCCCTCCTATTTCCCTTTGGGGTCAGCTAGCTTTGAACTTTGAAATTCAGCACGTTTTGCAGGAGAAATACTGCTAGGTATGTGTGCTGGCTTATCAAGGGTTTAGCCTAGAATTAAGAACTGTCTCTTTAAGACATAGCATGCTGGGGAATGTAGTCCATGCCATGTAGTCCATGGCATGTGATCATAACTGTGTACTCTTATTGGTCATTGAAGTATGCCTGGGCGGGCGGGAGTAATTGAAGTACGCTATCCCAAAGGAAGTCACTTTCAAGAATCTACCGGGAAAAGATGTAGCAACAGGGAGATGGGGAAGCGTTAATCCTTTTTTACAATATTCGTGATGGTTCCAGATTATGACTGTAGATTCAGAAGAACTTCTACATAACCGTGAGTGTTGTCAGAGGATGCCTGAAGAATAAAATATAATCTGATTGAATGTACCATTGCGTCTGTGTTAAACTGCCTGATGATAGCACAACCAATCTACGCTTGATTCAGAACAGTATGGTTTAAACATTAGATCCTCTGCCTGGTTAAGCTCATAAGTTTATTTTTCCCAGACTGCCAGGACAATATATATCTTTTGAAATGCTTTTGTCAGGTTCAAGAAGTCAGGATAGGGTTCAAAATCACTACGAGTTTATTTCATGCTACTTATGCACAAGAATCTGATCTACTAACAGTCAAGGCGAATTGGTGCCAGATAAGAGTCAACGGACATTTTAAAAAAAGGGTGGACTTGGGTCTGTTATGAGGGCGTAGAGATTCCAAACTGATGGTGCCTTTGACCCCGCCCTCGGCCTCAGCCTGGTATCTCCTATAGCTTCTGTGGAATTTCAGAGGTGACTTATAGTCTCATCTGTGTTTGCATTTTGGGTGATTGAAGAAGGAACATTTGAAATTTTATTCCATGGTTGGTCTGGAAACCATTTCTTAATCTAGAGGACGTTTTCTCTCTCTTTCCTTTTAACATTTAGAAAGAAACCAAGGGAACCGTGACCCTAAAGATCATTCCCAACCAGCAGAACCGTATTCTGCCCCTCAAGGTAGGTAGAACATTTGTAATTAGCAGTTTTACTCTGACGTGATTTTTTTTCAAAAATCAGATTTTTAAAAAAAGAATGGATTTTGCACCTGGTACGTAACATGGATGTATCATCTTTGCTTGATCTGCTCAGCCAAATTCTACTCCTGTCTCCTCACAAAGAGGATGCTGGCTGGGGAATTCTGGGAGCTGAAGTCCACATATCTGAAACAGTGGTGAAATCCAATTTTTTTTACTACCGGTTCTGTGGGTGTGGCTTGGTGGGCGTGGCAGGGGAAGGATACTGCAAAATCTCCATTCCCACCCCACTCTGGGGCCAGCCAGAGGTGCTATTTGCCGGTTCTCTGAACGACTCAAAATTTCTGCTACCGGTTCTCTGAACTACTCAAATTTTTCACTACCGGTTCTCCAGAACCTGTCAGAACCTGCTGGATTTCACCCCTGATCTGAGAGTTGGCAAGGTTGGAAAATCCATATATTACTGCTTTGCACTTTACAGGATGGAGGTCCAGCAGCAAAATGCACAAAGAACTTGGGGTTGTTACAAGAAACAGAAGCCCCCAAATTCTTGGACTGCAACTTTTTTGTGTGTTCTGAAGTAGCTTGTTTCTTCCTTAAAGCAAAGCCAAGCAAAGTTCAGAGTCCTGTAGCATGCCCAGGAAGCAAGTAATCCACACAGATTAATTATTTAAAAGAGAAAAAAAAGAAAGCAGCAGGATAAAAGGCTGATTAAAGTTCAATGAACCTCTGCAGAAGGGAATAATTCTCTAGGCCTTTCACTTAAGAATAAGAGAGCTGGTATCTTGAAATCTTTGCTGGCAGCACCAGTGAGAAACTGTTCTGTGGATTCCCACCTGCCCTTAAAGTTACATCACATTGTTGGGCTGCAGATTCTTGTGGGGAAAAGCTATTTTAAGTGGCTTCTCTTTCCTGTTCTTGGAAATAAACCAGATACCATGCTGAACACGCTGTAGCCCTACTCAGGAACCACTGCAGAATTCTGTTGATCTGTGATCTGTTGAAAAATGCATCCATTTTTCCCAAGAATTCCCAAACTACAGATTCCATTTCTCTCCCCCTTTATTTATTTTGCCTCCTAGTGGATCTCTTCCAACTTTTGACTGCTGCAAAGCCAATAAAAATTGATCCCGGGAAGCTTTTGTGGGATCTAGTGGCAGCTCATGTCAGGGAGTCATCTTTCTTGCAGAATGACCGCAATGCTGGTTTTATTTTCGTCTGTTTATTTATAGTATTTATAACCTGCTTTTCGACCGGTGACAAAAATGGCTTTGAGAGCGACGACAACAACACAGATATTATTGTTAGGTTTACAGCCTATAGGGAAAGCAAAATACAAAAGAAAAAAGAAAAGAAAGCCAGTTGGGGAAGGAAAAGAGGAAATTGTCACACATCATTGCATGTTGTGCAGATGTTAGAGTAAGAAATATGGCTGCCTCGGTAACGCAGTTAGAGGTTGTTGGTCATTTCCTGCTGTCTGTCTGGAATGGGTTGTCCTGCAAAACAAGTTGGTAGAAATAGACAGACAAAGATGCATGGAAATACAGAGGCTCAGGTTAATAATATTGGTTAAGGGAAGGAAGGAAGGAAGGAAGGAAGGAAGGAAGGAAGGAAGGAAGGAAGGAAGGAAGGAAGGAAGGAAGGAAGGAAGGACTTCTCTTGAGATGGTATGAAGAACTTGTATTGGAGTTTTTCCAGAGTAGATCAGATTCTCCTTATTGCTTCTAAGTCCATGTTTCTCAACCTTGGAAGCTTTAATGTGTGTGGACTTCAACTTTCAGAATTCCCCAACCAGCTAGCCAGATCACAGTTTGATTTGTACCTAAATGTAGATCATCATCTTCTGGACCTTCACAAACATTAGAAGGAAACACTGTAGGTTAGGTGTTTGTCACGAGGGCCTGCCATATTTTCCTTCATAATTTGAGGTGTCTCTTGTATAACCTTTGTCTTTTATAGTCAAATTAATGCTATTCGTGAGATCAAAATAAAGTTGATTGACCAACTGAGTTTTCTTGATTGCTCCCCTCCCAAACAGATGTTCGTCAGAGCCCAATTTAACTATGACCCGCAGAAGGACAACCTCATCCCTTGCAAAGAAGCTGGTTTGAAGTTCCAAACCGGAGATGTAATTGAGATTATCAATAAAGATGATAGTAATTGGTGGCAAGGCCGGATAGAAGGTTCTTCCAATGGCTCGGCAGGGCTTATTCCATCTCTGGAGCTCCAAGAATGGTAGGTCCTGCTTGCTTGTTTATTATTTATTATGCCTTCAAGTCAGTCTTGATTTTTGGCGACTGCCTGGGCTAGTCTATGAAGTTTTCTTGGCAAGGTTTTTCAGAAGTGGTTTGCTGTTGCCTGCTTCCTAGGGTTGAGAGAGAATGACTGGCCCCAGGTCACTAGCTAGTTTTGTGCCTAAGTTGGGACTAGAACTCATGGTCTCTTGATTTCTAGCCTTGGTGCTTTAACCACTCTACAAATTATTAGCTCTCTAATTATTAGCTTTATAAGCTTTCTGCAAATTGATCCCTCCAGAGAAGTGGAGGCCAGGCTGACGAACATGGCTGAAACTGACTTTGAATTCTGTCAATTCCCCCCCCCCCCCAAAAAACCTTGCTTGGCATCACTCTTATGGGTGCATTCATCCCATCATCCACAGTAGTAATTGGGTTTAATTCTTGAAGGTCTTTTCTAAAAGGATTTTAAATGTGAAGTAAGAATATTGCAGTTGAAGGCATATTAAATGATGTCACAGATTAAGAGAGAGATCAAGAGTGGTGCGGCGGCCTAGAGGTAGAGCTCTTGCCTCATAATCAGGAGGCTATGAGTTCGATCCTAGGTAGAGGCAGATATTTCCCTCTCTGGGCACAATGAGAATTTATCTGCTGAACAAAGCTCCACATTGGCGACAGGAAGGGCATCCGGCCATTAAAACATTCTGCTAGCTCCATCCAGTTGCCCAGACTCCACCCCGCAAGGGATTATGGGGTGGTTAAATAAGATGATGATGATTAAGAGAGAATCACATTTTGGCGACCAAACAGGAGAAGGTTCATTGGTCTCTGCTGGCTACCTGCTGAAGCTTGATACATGAAGATACCCAGGGCCACCTCAGGCTGAACCCCAGTTCTGGAGCTCCCCCTTTTCTACTTGATATACTCAACTTAGTCCTTATTTGGTGTCCTTCTAGCAGCCATGGCACAGAGTTCAATTCCTTGATGAAACCAACAGTTAGGAAGCCACCTTCTCCCTCTTTCCAAGCCTTTTGAGAATGACAGAGATGGGATGAGGTAGCAGATTAAAGAAAAGCCATTTGTTCTGAAGATTGACTGCTGTCACTGAAATCTTCCTGCAGGCGTGTTGCCAGCACAACCCAAGAGAATCAGCCCGAAGGCCAGAGCTGCACTCCCTTTGGAAAGAAGAAAAAGTGCAAAGACAAGTACTTGGCAAAGCACAGCTCAAGTAAGTTACAACGTTCGGTCCTGCCCAACACCAGGTCCTAATGCACTAATGTGGCTGTGTTTGCACAATATTTTGGTGCCAAGCCAATATACGTGCTAGTTTAACCTGCTAGTCTAGTTCAGGATGTTAAGAGAGGGATTCGCACAGCAAAGCTAACCACAAACTACTTAATCCCTTTATATGAAGCCAGCCTTTGCGCTGCATGACTGGGTAGAGCAGCTGTTATGGTTTTACTGGGAGGCCATTGTGAGATTGGGATGGGGGAAGAACTATACACTTGGAAAGCATCAGAAACATTTTTTTGGGAGCATTGGTTTGTGTACATGTATACATCTTCATGTATACATCTTGTCACTCTCTGGCAGCCTGCTCCAAAGAGCCTCTGTTAATGGAATTCTGTTCACATGCCTTCTGTTGGGATAAGTAGATGCATAGAAGACAGTGGGGCAGCAGATTGGAAGGCCATATAGTGAAAAAGGGGACACTCACATGTGCCCCTTGGCCAACTATGGAACTGAGTAAATTCAAGAACGCCGCATGCTCCACCAGGACTGCATATTGGTTGTGTGAAGGAAGGACTTCTCTTGAGATGGTGTGAAGAACTTGCATTGGAGTTCTTCCAGAGTAGACTAGACCTCTCTGTCAGTGTTTCTCGACCATGGAAAGTTTTAAGAGGGGTGGACTTCAATACCCAGAATTCCCCAGCCACCAAAAATAATAATAAATCCTTCCTTTCACCTGCCATGTTCCTAGGATTGTTGTAGTGATCCAATCTATTTTTCATTCCTCAGCCCCATCATCAAAAGCTCTATTCTCCCTTGAAAGACAATTTTTGAATCCAGTTCTATAATCAGAGCAAACAGTTGAAAGGAAACAACGCAGCATGTTCCTGAACATCACAGTTTCTTCTGGTTGGCCTGTTTTTCCAATTAGTTCATCCTGGTCTTGTCTCCAGCATCCTGTTTTCTGTTGTTTTTTGAACTGTCCGTGCCAGAGACTGCCTTTAACTGTTTTTATACTCAAAATCTGTTGGCCATTCCTAAAGCAGCAAATCCATTCATTCTTAGGTTAGTGGGCTAGCTGTGTCAAAAATTTCATTGTGTTGCAAAGCCCTGCCTTGCTGACCCGAGTCAGGAAAGAAGTCGGTGATCCACACAACCACAATTTTTCCAGCAGAAAAAAAACAACCCGTAACTTTATGGTTTGGATAAAGCACACAAATTTACATCTGGATTGAAGTTTCCAATCACTGAAGTTCTCCAGAACATTAAAGGAGATCATACCATAACAGAACTGTAGGATATTTGTGGGATTCACGGTCTTCTGGAGTTTGTCTAAATTCTTTCTTGTTTTCCTTTTAGTTTTTGACCAGCTTGATGTAGTATCTTACGAGGAGGTGGTCCAACTGCCAGCTTTTAAGCGGAAAACTTTGGTGCTTATAGGTAATGAAGTCATGCTTCGCTCTGCCTCTTCAAGTGTTAAATCAATGAATTCCTACAGTTCTAATGTTTTAAATAACCAAATTAAACATCAGAAAAAAGTATGCTTTTTTTATCCACTCCCATACTAGCAATTGGTATATTAAAATATAGGAATAACGTAATTAAACTCAAGGTAGATATTTCAGTCCTTAGAGCTTTCACTGAGAGTAAAGTTGGCCATTTTATTATGTTATTTTATTAATATATTATTCTCTTTTATTAGTTTTACTGTTTTTATATTTTTTTTACTGAGGCGGGGGTTTTTATATGAGGTTTTATATTCTTGTAAGCCGCCTTGAGTCACCATGTGCAAATAGGCGGCAATATAAATTTCCAAATAAATAAATAAAGTTGCTTGAAACTAACATCAGCTTCCTGCCAATATGAGATGGGGAAAACAGATAAAAATAACTCTCTTTGTGATGCCTGACTTACTTTTTTCTTTTGGATCAGGGGCAAGTGGTGTTGGACGAAGCCACATTAAGAACACGCTGCTCAACAAGCACCCGGACAAGTTCGGATATCCTGTTCCATGTATGTCTGCCCACATGAAACCTACTCAATATGTCTCTTTGAGAGGAGACACTCGATCACTGTTTTTCAAGCTTAGAAACTTTTAAGATGTGTGGCTGGGGAATGCTGGCTGGGGAATTCTGGGAGTTGAAGACTTAAAAGTTGCCGTGTTTGAAAAATACTGTTCAAAATTCTCCATCCTCCTTTGGGAATTTGCCTGGCTCAGAACATGTCTCTTGGCTCTTTCCATCTGAGGAAGACGCATATTTTAAGTTGGAATGTTTTTATCACACAGTTCTGCTCGCAAGAGCCCCTCAAGCCATTATACCTATACAACTCTTGATTTGCACCACAAATTAAATTGGCCATACTGTAAAGTAATTTAGAACCTTCCTTGGGGAAGCTACGTGGGGGAACCATTAAGGAGGGGCTTTATTTATTTATTCACCAAATCCGTATGCCTTGGACTTGGAGAAGAGATTATATATTCCAGCGATAGAAGGAAGTGTAGGAAAGAAACTCAAAATATTTCCACCTTGAATTTTGCTTAGCATAAATTGGGACAAAAGAAAACTTGAAAGGTTTTCAAGACTGATGCCAATCTTCTGAGGTAGGCCTGGCCAAGAAACAAATCCTCAATGGATTCCAAGAATATTACTGTTTTATTATAAGGTACATTGCCAAAAACTTGAGTGTCTCGAATGGTATAGGGTCTCCTGCTTGAGCAGGGGGTTGGACCAGAAGGTCCCTTCCAACTCTGTGGTTCTATTATTCTGCCCAGGTTTCTTTTTGTCTAGTCTGATACTGAACATAATCAAGGTGGAGTTATTTTGAATTTCTTTCTCACTCTTCCTTCTATTTCTGGACTGTACAATTGCTTCTCCACTTCTAAACTACTTAAAAGTCTGGAAGTTGTGCCTTTTTTTCCACCTGGAAAAAAAATTAAAAAGCTTAGTTGGGATGGTGGAGAAAGTTTGGTAGCTACCTCTAGAGGTTTTTGGGTTGGCCGTATTCACCCTACTCAAATTCCATGCCCAGCAATTAGTTGCCAAGCTTATTTGAGCTGGTACTTTTGGACCCAGGCTTACAAATATAAAGACTTTTCTTGGGTTCAACCATCTCCATGTAGATGCTACAATTCACTTAATTGCACCCTCCAAATTCCTCCGTAATTTAGGCAGACTCTATGGTGAATCACCTCCCGCAATATTGTTACACTGCCTTGATTTTCGCAGATACCACTCGACCCCAAAAGAAGAATGAAGAGGATGGGAAGAACTATCACTTTGTCTCCACAGAAGACATGACAAAAGATATCTCTGCTAACGAGTTCCTGGAATTTGGAAGTTACCAGGCCTATATGTTTGGCACCAAATTTGAAACTTTGCACAAGATCCATCAACAGGGCAAAATTGCAATCTTGGACATTGAGCCTCAGGTAAGAAGGAGCCGGTCATTTGTTTAATCAGCAGGTTAAATTTGTCAGCATCCTTCTACTTACTTCACTAAGAGAAAGGAAAGAGGGCAAAAATGTAAATTTCATAAATATTGAGGGAGCAGAAAAGTGGAGCATATTAAGACACATCAGAACCAAGAAAAAAAGATGGAAGTAGGTGTCTAAAGGTTGAATCATGGCCAAGTGGGCCAAACTTTGTTCATCTGAGACATTTCGTTGCTCATCCAAGCAACTTCATCAAGCAACGAAGCGTCTGATTATCAAAGTTTGGTCCAGTTGCCATGATTCAACCTTTAGACACTTTTGCCCTGGATGATTGAGTCTTCTTTGACGTATGATAGAAGTAGATCTTTCCATTTATTCTTCCTCAGTTGGGAAAGAGCCGAGGTGGCGCAGTGGTTAGAGTGCAGCACTGCAGGCTACTTCAGCTGACTGCTAGCTGCAGTTCAGCGGTTCAAATCTCACCAGGCTCAAGGTTGACTCAGCCTTCCATCCTTCCGAGGTGGGTAAAATGAGGACCCAGATTGTTGGGGGCAATATGCTAACTCTGTAAACCGCTTAGAGAGGGCTGTAAAGCACTATGAAGCGGTATATAAGTCTAACTGCTATTGCTATTGCTAAATGACACAGAAATTGATGTGCAGTAGAGCAATTGGCACTGGAAAGTAAATTGAGTATGCATCGGTCAATGGAAGACTCCATTTTCCTTTATACTATCCCCAACTCTGTACTCTATTCAGATAAACATTTCTAAGAGGTCAGAATCAAGAATAGAGCAACCATCACTTTAATGAAGAATGGAAATTAATCATATCCATGTCCATGTGCTCTACAGCGATCCAAACCTTGAAGTGTAACAGGCAGTCCTGTAATAAGTCAGGGAAATAGGCTACCTTTTTGATTTAAGGCAGAAATTTACTTTTTCTCTCTTCCTTTTGACAGACACTGAAAGTCATCCACACTGCTGAGTTTTCTCCTTTCATTGTGTTTGTTGTTCCTCCAAAGCAAGCCGATCAGGTATCTTGTGGTGGGGTCCTAACGTGAAATTATATATGTTCTTTTGGGATTAATGAAGCTCCTTCCTTAACATTTAGCTCTCTTGAGCATAGCTTTTTACTCAACCCTTCCTCCATGGGTGCGTTATCCATACAGAGCAGATGTAGCTACCTGAATTTCAGCAATTCCTGGTATATAACCTAAAACCTCTTAGTTGCTGTGATTTTTAGAAGATTTTGTCAACAGTGGCTTAGTTGAATAAAAGATGCACAGGCGGATTATTATAAAAGTCGAAACCTTTTTTCAGTTTTCTTCAAATCAATTACAGGTAAACCTCGACTTACAACTGAATGCTTAGTGACAATTAGGTATTTATACCCTGGTTCCGAAATCTTGATTGCCACCCCATCACGTGACCATATTTTGGACCCTTGGCAACCAGCCCATATTTACCTGTTTTAGTCCTTGACTCTTATGGCAAAAACAGGTAAACATATATATATAAACCAGTTTGAAATGCATCAGTAGATAGAAGAGACAAAGAGGAGAGTTGGCTTATTGAGGAAGATGGTCTTCACAGATGTTTTTTTTTTAGCCGAACATCATTTCTTCACAGTACTTGTAAGCAAAACATCTGCAGGCCATGGCCTCACCCTTGTAATTTTCTTTCTCTACAGATAGAAACCTTGCAGCAGCTTCAGAAGGATACAGAGGCCATCCGGAGCAGATACGCCCATTACTTTGATTTGGTGTTGGTGAACAACGGTGTGGAAGAGAGTCTTGAACAACTGCAGGCAGCTTTCGATCGGGCATGCAGCTCCCCACAGTGGGTGCCAGTTTCTTGGGTGTATTGAGCTGGCAGCACCACTTAGGCCACCTCATTGCAGCATGTTGAGGACAATATAAGGATCAGCCTCTTCCCTGCTCTATGCTTCTGCCCAATACACAACCTTCTTGGAGCTGCACCATCGCCTGTTACTGCCAGGACGTGAGTCTGGTCTTTCCAGCTGCAAACATCCACAGAAGAACATCTATGGATGCGGCTTGCTCCTTCTTTGTTCTGTATTTCCATTTATTTGCAGATGTTAGCAGCAGGGGATGGTCCAAGAATACCCCTCTTCCACTATCAATAAGGTTTTAAACAGGAATACCAAGAACACATTCTAGGTAAAAGCCATAATGCCGTGAATGTTAAGAGCTGTGTTTTAACGCCAATGCATTTTCCTGGTTTTTTTTTTCCCCACTTGTGACAAGAGGCGCCTTCCAAACCTCTGCATGAATGAGATTTACTCCTTCATTCATCTTTTTGGGGAGGGCAGAGAACTCTGAACTGATGTTGGATGTCCTGTTCAACTAGGAGCATTTTTTTTTTGTTGGCCTCCCTCACAAAACTGTTCTACCACTGCACCCAAGCACAACACCGGGGGGGGGGGGGGGTACGGCCCTCAAATAACTACCTTTGTAACTAACAGGGATAAGCAGAAGGGAGCATGGATGACCGTGTGTTAAATCCCATGCTCTTGAGGATGCCAAAAAATGAAACAAACTTGCAATAGAAACATTCGTTTGAATCCATTACAGGGAAAACTTAACAAGCAGCAATAAAATACGATTCAAAAACGTGACTGGCGAGTCTCACTGTACCCGTTTTTTATGAAGTTGGAAACTGAAGGTAGATTTTGATGATGTAGGAGAGGCATGTTAGATCATGGTGGAAGAGAACTGAAAGCGGTAGCAAACTTAACGGACTAACGAATTTTATCAAAAGGCAGAAAATTGTTGCAAGCCCATGAAATGCATCCCATGAAATATGTTGCAGCTTGCAGTCTGATGGATGCTATCAAGACTTCTGAAGAAGTGGAGAATACTTCCTCTTGGTTAAGGCACATTGCAGTTTGCTAAACCAGCAAACACCGGCAGTGTTTCTCAATCTTGGAAAATTTTAAGCGTGGACTTCAACTCCCAGAATGCTGAATTCATGACATCATGAAAACTATGGCGATACTACCATTCTAAACAACATGAATACAATGAATCTTGCTGATATAGGCAGTCCTTACTTAATGACCAGTTGCTTGGCAACTATTTGAAGTTACGACACCCCCCCCACCCCCAAATAGTACCAATGACCTGGTTTTGCGAGTTTCAACAGCCCTCCTGCAGTTACAACTTCATTTTGGATGCTTGGCACCTGGCTCACCTTTCTAGCCAGTTGTAGTGTGCCATAGGGACACAAATCACTCCCCCCCCCTCCCCCTCCCCCTCGCCCCCCCGCCCCCCCCCCCCCCCCCCCCCCCCCCCCCCGCCCCCAACAGCCCGCCCCCCGCCTCTGCCCCCCCCCCCAAAAGCTCATCGAAATGTATTGTCTTGCTTAATGACCGTGGAGGTTTTTTTAAACACCACTGTAAAAAAGGGTTGTAAAATGGGGTTGGTGCCTCAATTTACGATGGGAATTCCAGGCTCCACTATGGTGATTTGAGAACTAAGGCTATATTATTCTGGGAATGACAATGTGGAAAACGGTACCACTCCTCCTCTTATCTCAACTGCTGTCCATTTCTCCCTAGTTTTGCAGTAGCCTAGTCCAGCCAAAGAAAGCACGATTGAAATCAGATATGTGAACTTTTAATTAGAAAAGCTTTTTAAAAGTAGCATTGGTACTCTGCCTTAGAAAGGGAGGACGGGGCCAGACCATCCTGCTGAAATAGGGTGATGTCTCTCTACTACAATTGCGAGCAGAGAGATCAATTTTCACAACCCTCTTCTGGAGACTTGTTTGGGAAGGGTGAAAACGGAGGGGGGGGGGGAAATAAATCCTTGAATTCTGTTCTCTTGTTAGGCCGGCTGGCTGATGCCCCCCCCCTTTCCTCATTGTTACAAGTTATCAAGTTCCCTTTTGAAAGAACAAAAGCTTTAGCCCCCTGAGTGGGAAATGTCTGGACTTGTTCTGAATCAAGGCAAGTAAAAAAAACGGAAAAGGAAAAGGTTACAAAAACATTTTAAAACGAAGCATCTGACAATATCTGGCTTGACTGCTTTCTCCTCTTAAATCTTCACCAACATTCAGCAGCTCTTCGGGGCCGATAGGTACAAAAAGAGGGTTGCTAACAGTGCCAAGATTATTGAGTATCGCATCTCCTGGACAGTACTCTGAAAGTCCCAGGGAGCGAGTCTGCTGCCTCAATTATCTCAAACTATCCTTAGAACAGGACAGAGAGGGGGTGCCACACTTGGCCCGCCCCAATAATTTGCACAGCAATCAGGACAAGCCTCTACATGCTGATCCAGTCTTGCATTTTTTTCTGCGAAGGCCTTGTGTTTTTTTTGCCTTCCCAAACTGGTCCAGGCTGCTGGCTCTGGATGGTAGCGAGGAATTATTCCGAACTCTCCTCTATTTCTTCTCGTTTCTTCTTCTTCTTCTTCTTTTTCACGCTCAGATCGCTGACCTGGGGGAAGAAGAGAAGAGCTCAAGAGAGACCCGAATTCCTGACACTCTTTCTCTGGAGAACCCAAAGATTCCAATGTTATTTCCAAGGAAATTTCCTTCCCAAGGATGCCAGCTAAAGTAATTTGAAGGTGGCTTGAAGGCTTTTTTAATCTGGCACGGCAATTGAAAAAAATGTTGTGCAAATTGTTGCAACCTCCCTTTGATTGCTGTGATCGGATGTTGCTCTGGACATGCACACCTTGCTCTTGTGAATGGGCCATCACAGGTCAAACCTGTCGTACCCCACGACGTTTGCAGATGTTTTCAGTGGGTTATAGAATTATCTTGTTTTCACATAGACCTTTCCGGGATTTGCCCATCTGGCTAAACCACACAAAAAATTACCAAGGTGGTATGAAAATGCTGTACAGATAATCTATATGACTTCTCACTTAGTGACCGTTTGACCTTCCAACAGACCTCCCTGGGGATACCTGGATTCAAAGTTCTGATGGTTGCCCCCCTCCTGTCCTGTCACCTGACCACGCTTTGGATGCTTAGCAACCCGGCAGCATTTAAGGCAGGTTGTATCATCCCATGGTTGCATTTCGCAACGTTTTGGCAAAACCTGGCATTTCCAGTTTTGGACAAAAACATGGCCATAGCAATCCAATGGTTCACTTAAGGACCACTGCAAAAAAGGTCGTAATGTAGGTGACTCGATTAACGTCCACCACGAGTTACAACTATGCTGAGCAACCTCCATTACGGTCATAATTTGAGTACCTGTATAATTTGCTTTGGCCTGATTAAACGTATTGTGTGATCAGACGTACTCGATTTTCAACGGCTGAAATATTCACCAACAGCAATTGACACACCCATGTATGTGAAGACAAGGATGTTGCTCTTTTTAACCGCGCGGCCCAAGAGATCGCCAAAATTGTGGCAATGGATTACACGGGGCCTTACCATTTCAACTAACTCTCCGCTGCTCTCTGCAGACTCCATCTTCCTCTTTTCCTTCTTTTTCTTCTTCTTCTTCTTCATCTCTGCTTGCTCCTCTGGAGAGGCCGGGGGAGATGAAGCTACTGGTTCTGGATGTCCATCGCTCTCGATTTTTCTTTTCTTCTGAGAAAAGAAAACGAGACAAGAACATCAGAAGTTTTCTGGTCAGGGCAGCCAATTTTGCAGCAGTTACTGCTTTTGCTCTTTCAGAAACAGAATAACCTGTGTCTGCGATCTATAAATTCTGGTTATCTTCTCTATTTTTTTTTTTAAAGTGGAACTGAAGCTTTGCAAATCATTTGGTTTCAAGCTGATCTGAGCGCACAAAACTAACATGTTTCAAGTCTTGTTTCAAACTTGAACAGCTGCTCAAAGCTCAGCGCATTGCCGAATGCTTGAAGCCAGGAGATTTCGTGCTTAAAATCATCGGAAACACTTTGCAACCAACCAACCAACCTTCGGCATCCTCTCTGGCTGTTCTTGAATCTCTTCTGGCTCCATCTTCTCTTCTGCCTCCTTCTTTACAGAAACCCTGTGAAGAAACAGGAGTTTAGTTTGCACTATTCCTTCAGCTAAAGATGAAGTGCCAATCTACCCTGCTCTGCCCCACTTTTACCCTGAAGGGGAAATGTAATGTCTGGAAACCTGGCATAGATAGACACCCATATGCAGGGAGCCAGGAAGCAGCTTTCCCAGATTCATATAGCAGGCTGACTCCCTCTAGAGCCATGGAGAACAGGCAAGAAAGGGATAACTGCCTGCCAACCCAAACCAAAAAGGACCATCTCCCATCTGCAGCTCCCTCTCGCTTTCCTAGTGCAGCTGATTTAAGAGGGCAGAAACCAGAATGTCAACCAGCAAGAGCCGCAGTGGTTAGAGTGCAGTACTGCAGGCTACTTCTGCTGACTGCCGGCTGCCTCCAACTTGGCAGTTCGACTCTCACCAGGCTCAAGGTTGACTCAGCCTTTCCGAGGTGGGTAAAATGAGGACCCAGATTGTTGGGGGCAATATGCTGACTCTGTAAACCGCTTAGAGAGGGCTGTAAAGCACTGTGAAGTGGGATATAAGTCTAAGTTCCATTGCTATTGCCCTTCCTTCCTTCCTTCCCTCCCAGTGGTTGGAATGCAGTGTTGCAGGATAATTCTGCCCACTGCCAGCAGTTCAATCTTGACTGGCTCAAAGCTTCAGCCTTCCATCATTCGAAGGTCGGTAAAATGAGGACCCAGATTGTTGGGGGCAAGAGGCTGACTCTGTAAACCGCTTAGAGAGGGCTGTAAAAGCACTGTGAAGCAGTATATAAGTCTAAGTGCTATTGCTATGACTTAAAACAGAAGTGCTGTAATCATTACCTGTTATAATCTACGTAGTCTTTTTTCCAAGCTTGTGGGGTTTTTTCATTAGGTTTGCCGTGAGCGTCCAAAAATCCTTGCTTGATCATCATCTTCTTCTGAGAAGCCTGAGGAGAAATAAGGAAACCGTTTCAATTTCGGCATTGCCTTTGGCTGATACACTTGTCCTAAAATAAAAACCAAACTGACATCCAGTTTGCCACCACATTTTAAAGGCGTTGACAGCTCCACGTGTAAAACGGATGTCCAAAAGTGCAGGATGGCTTTAGGTGAGCTGAAATCTCCAACTCTTGCATGCCCAGCCTATGCTGGAGAGCCATCAGCCTTGGGTGATAGATGGGTGTCATCTTTGCACAGAGTGCTCATTGAGCTATTTAAACATCATTTGGCTCACCAAGAAAGATTTAGCGTCAAGGGCTGCTCCTCAAACGGAGTCAAGCTTTAAAAAGTATTCAAAAGTTCAAAAGGGAAATTCCTGTTTAAAAGTCCAGGGAAGAGAGACCAAACCCGGAGGATGCCAACACCCTCTCAAGTACATCGCTAAAGACTTGAAAAGTGGATGGCCCAATGGCTCTCATTTCTGGACAGCATTGCTACACAGAACCAAAACTGTTTCTGTTTAGAATCCAATGGAAGAGAATATTTGAAGCTCAGGAACTACAGGGACCTGGCGGTCTCTGAGCTCTGCTCTTTTCTTGCAGACATTTCATTACCTGACTAAGTAACATCATCATGATCTGAGGGAGGGTAGTTAAAACTCTGCAAGTAAGGCAGAGCACCAAGGAACCCACAGTCCCCAAGAATCCACTAGTCCTTCAGAGAAAGGCAAGGAACCCAGGGCTACCCAAGACTTACTTTGGGACCAAGCCCCCACTTGCGAGGATAAGTGTCTCTTTCCATGATCACACGCTTGATCTTGGCTACAACGCCGTGGTCGCAGGTAGAGATCACTGCCGTTGTCATCAAAGCAATAGCTGAAGGAAAAGAGAGGAGAAGCTGAGCGCTCCTAACCAAGGCGGCTTCATGCCGCCTCGGAGTTAGCTCTGCAGATGCAATCGATTTGGGAAGGGCTTTGGATAGAATAGAGCGGGAAGGGACCTTGGAGGTCTTCTAGTGCAGCCCCCTGCTCAAGCAGGAGAACCTATACCAGGGATGGCGAACCTTTTAGAGACCAAGTGCCCAAACTGCGACCCAAAACCCACTTATTTATCGCAAAGTGCCAACATGGCAATTTAACATTAATACTGAGGTTTTACTACCTAAAATAATGATAAACAAGGCAGAGTTCAGCTAATTGTTCTAAGAAAAACATGATAAATGCACTTTTATGCGCCTTTTTTCTGCTTTTGAAATATTACGTTTAGCAACAATAAAAAAGAAAAACTTTTTGTAATATTTCTTTTCCCTTTTCCCCTCTATCTCTTTCCCTCCGTTTCTCTTCCTTTCCCTCTGTCTCTTTCCTCCCCTTTCTCTCTCTCTCTCCATCTCTTTCCCACCTCTTCCCCTCCCTCCCTCTTCCCCCCCTGTCTCTCTCTCTCTTTCCCTCCCCCCCATTTCTCTTTCTCTCTCCCCCTCCCCTCTGGGGGGGGGGGAAAGAACCACTAAACTGGTGCTGGGTGGTAGGAATCTGACGTCCATAGGCCGATGAGCCCAGGAGCAGCTTGCCGAAGCTCAGCTGGCTGGCGGAGAGGCGGGGCATCCGAACATAGGCAGCTCTGCAGGAAAAGCAACTGACCGGATGCCGAGACAACGCAGGGTCGCATTGTGGCTCCGCGTCGTAATGGGCTTCAGGAGGGGACCCCGTCTCCCCCATTGTGAAGAATGCGAGTGAAAAAGTTCACTCAATCAATTCCAACTTCGCGAGATCTTTTTCTTTCGTAAGAAGTTGGAATGGAGTGAATTTTTTTTTAGTCCCAAACTTTTGTTTCCCTGCAAACGACAGCGAGAAACGCAATGGAGCTGGGCTGGGGCAACGGCACACGTGCCCACAGAGAGGGCTCTGTGTGCCACCTCTGGCACGCGTGCCATAGGTTCGCCACCACGGACCTATACCATTTCAGACAACTGTCTGTCTAGTATCTTCTTAAAAACCTCCAGTGATGGAGTGCCCACAATTTCTGAAGGCAAGCTGTTCCACTGGTTAATTGTCCTCACTGTTAGGAAATTTCTCCTTAATTCCAGGTTGCTTCTCTCTTTGATTAGTTTCCAACCATTGTTTCTTGTCCTACACTCTGGTGCTTTGTAGAATAATGTGACCCCCTCTTCTTTGTGGCAGCCCCTCAAATACTGGAATACCGCTATCACGTCACCCCTAATTCTTCTTTTCTTTAGACTAGCCAGACCCAAAACCTGCAGCCGTTCTTCATATGGCTTAGTCTCCAGGCCTTTGATCATCTTAGTTGCTCTTCTCTGAACTTTTTAATTCTCTGCTTGAACTTGTTGAGCAGAAATATGAGAGTTCCTCCCCAAGATAATCTTACTGCACCCTTTCTTCCTGGTTGTCGATTCTGCCTCTAGAAAACAGGTATTTTTCCCTTCTGAATTTTCACCTGGGAAACACACCAATGCGTACAAGTACAAAGCAGGAACAGATCATGCTTACCACCTGAGAAAAATCCCCAAGCTGTACAGGTAGTCCTCGACTTACAACAGTTCATTTAGTGACCGAAGTTACAAAGGCACTGAAAAAAAGTGACTTATGATCCCTTTTCACACTTACGACCGTTACAGCATCCCCACGGTCACATGAGCAAAATTTAGACACTTGGCAGTTGCAGTGTCCCGGGGTCATGTGATCCCCTTTTGCAACCTTCTGACAAGCAAAGACAATAGGGAAGCCAGATTCACTTAACCATGTTACTAACTTAGCTGCAGTGATTCACTTAACTGTGGTAAGAAAGGTCCTAAAATGGGGCAAGATTCAGTTTCTCTTAGCAACGGAAATTCTGGGCTCAATTGTGGTCATAAGTGAAGGACTACCCTGTTTCCCCCAAAATAAGACATCCCCTGATAATAAGCCCAATCGGGCTTTTGAGTGCATGGCAATAAGGCCAAGCGCTTATTTCAGGGTTCAAAAAAATATAAGACAGAGTCTTATTTTCGGGGAAACACGGTATCTATCTATCTATCTATCTATCTATCTATCTATCTATCTATCTATCTATCTATCTATCTATCTACCTAACAAGACATCCCCTGATAATAAGACCAATCGGGCTTTTGAGTGCATGGCAATAAGGCCAAGCGCTTATTTCAGACTTCAAAAAAATATAAGACAGGGTCTTATTTTCGGGGAAAGACGGTACCTGTGCAGGAGTATTCTGTATCATTCCCCCCCCACCCCCCCGTATTTCTGCACTTGTATTTGTCATTGTAGAAAGGCACCTCAGAGCAAAATGTGATCAGAGAGTTTCATTCCTCTTTGTTGAGTCAGGCCCCATAGGAAAGGGGTCTGGCTCTGCTTCCTCTGCCCAGTTCCCGTCAGCAGCCAGCCAAACATCCCCACAACTTCCAGTAGAACACTGGAAGCCTGGAAGGTGTTTAGAAGCCACGGAACGTTGAGCCTGCAGAACTGAAGCCTCAACGCGACAGGAAGGGCAGAGCAAGCGGCACTCAGAGAATGGATAAACTTCATCATCATTTCACATTTCACAGCCCCGAGCAAATGCAGGTGGGTGCTGAGAAGACGTTTCAAAGATGAGCAAGGACACACAAAGCTGTGCCAGAGTTATAGGGACCTGCCTTGCGAGAATCAAAAGGAAAAAAGAGAGAGCAAAATCTCATTTCTGATCTCTGGAAAAGCAGCTCTTCGCAATCCGTAAATCCTGCAATTTCCCTCTCGTGCCATGGCAACAGAAACACATTTACTTTGTCCAGAACAAATGTCTAGCAAATAAAATTTATAGCATTATTTTCCGTGATCTCTGTGGTTTAGCAAAGCAGGCAAATGCAAGATTTTTTTCCCCATTCAATCATGCCCAATTCTTGGAGATTGCCAGGACAAGTTCCTGCAGTTTTTTTGGCATGATTTTTCCCAAGCTGTTTGCCACTGCCTCTCTCCTAGGGCTGAGTGTGTGTGACTGGCCCAAGATCATCCAACTGGTTTTGTGCCTAAGGCAGGACTAGAACTCCTGTGTCCATTTTCTAGCCTGATGCCTTAACCACCAAAACAAACTGGCTCTCTAAAGTTAATATACTTTTTAGAGATGTAATTACATATCTACCAGGGAACTTCAAAGTAGCATATAGTAAAAGAAATTAAGTAATTTAAACCCCACAATAGAGCAATTATTTGTCACTAGCTCTCTGTAATTTGTTTGTGATTTACATTGCTAACGGACCTTATAGGATACTGCCCAGAATAATCAGTTATTCTGGTAGCATAAGAAGAAACTCCATAGACTTCTAGAAGGAAAGATGTGATTGGAAAAAGAGCAGATGCAGACAATCCCAAAGGTGCTTTTTCAGGAGGCAACTTCTTTTGAAGATGTTTCGCTTCTCATCCAAGAAGCTTCTTCAGCTCTGAAAAGATAGTGGGGAATGGAAGGATTTATATTCCTTGCAGACAGCTTGTCATTTGCATTCTTTTAGAGAGTCATTGAGGTGACCCTGAGGACACAGATAAACCTCCAGTTGGCCTCAACAACTCTCTAAAAGAATGCAAATGACCAGCTGTCTGCAAGAAATATAAATCCTTCCATTCCCCACTATCTTTTCAGAGCTGAAGAAGCTTCTTGGATGAGAAGTGAAACGTCTTCAAAAGAAAAACCAAGATAGCCCAGCTGCCTCCTGAAAAAAGCACCTTTGGGACAACCATGACCTGGATGACTGAGAATCTCTACAGACTTTTAGCTGCAGACAATAAACTTCCTTCCCATTCTTACCTATGCAGATTGCCTCCCCTTTTGTGGTGATCACGACTATTTCCTGGTTGACTTCAATCCCATCGTCATACCGCAGTAATCCCGGAAGCATGATTTTTGCACCGTAGCAAATCGCGTTCACCTGAATGAAAAGCAGTGACTAGCTTAGCAGGGAATTCTACATTTCAGCCGGAACCGCTTCTTTTGATTTCAAAATCTTGCAAACGTACAACGCCGCCACCTTTCATAGCTTTGAACATCGTGCACAAGTAGCACAGAGGAATAATTTCTTTTGAGAGCAGGCTTCAGAAGTTCATTTTTTAATGTGTGCCAGTGTGTTCAAAGAAAAAAGTGACAATAAAACTCAACTTATTTTGGAGAAAATGAACAGGAGCCTTAAAAAAAGAAAGGCCTGCTGCAGCACAAAGAATTCCCAGCTTCCTTAAAATGCCAATTTACATAAACAAATTTGAACTTATTTCAGATTTAAGCGACCCGACTCAGAAAATCAAGTCATCTATAAAAATAATAATACTGATTCCATCTCTGGCCTGGAAGCAATCCCAGGCACAATTATTTATTTATGTTCTGGATTTACATCGTGCCATTTCATGTATAACAGGGGTGTCAAACTCGATTTCATTGAGGGCCACATCAGGGTTGTGTTTGACGCTGGGGGCGGCGTGGCCAGCTCGACGTCACTCGTGTCGGGGGCGCCTGTGGTGGCCTGAGTGCTCTGCCAGCAAAAACAGGCTCCTGAGCTCCGTTTTCAGCTGCGACCACCTCCTGCAACCCTCTGCCAGTGAAAACGGAGCTCGGGAGGGCCGTACGCAGCCCTATTTTCGCTGGCAGAGGCCCCGCAGGCTGGATCCAACCCCTGGGCCTTGAGTTTGACACCCCTGATGTATAAGGTTAAAGCAGACTACAATCAACTGCCTCTCCTCTTCCTTTTTCTTTTAAGCAACCCCCCTGGAAAGGTAGATCAGGCTGAGCCAAAGTGACCAACCGGAACGCCATCAAAGGGCACTTACCGCGCTGTCCTTCATAACAAGCCGCTTGTGTGAAACCAGCAACTTCTCCAAAGGGAAGATCACCCTCCGGAGATAAGTCTCATCCTTATTGTTGTCATACTGCCACTGAGCATCCAACACATCGTGCATGGTCACCATGTGATCCTAGAAGGAGATCCCCACCAGTCCTCAGTTAATAGAAGTCTTTCTAGCAACTTTATAGAAGTTAAAATAAATTGAATCATTCATGAGAGGAAGCTGAAATTCTGTCTTTTTAAGATGGATCCTTCCCACAACACAACACTATAAAAGTTTTAAAAACAAAGGTAAAAACTACTAACTAATAAGGGAGGAAAAATCCTATCTTCGTGTTTTTTGTTTGGGACTGTAATTCTATCTTATTCAGGGGTGTCAAACTCAAGGCCCGCGGGCCGGATTCAGTCTATGCCATCCTGGAAAATGTAAGGGGTTGGCCTGCGTCGCTTCAGCCCGGTCTACCCAATGCGAAGAGGAAACATGCCAGCAGTTTGGGGAGTGATGTCAAGCTGGCCACGCCCACCGTCGGCTACACCCAGTCCCCCCCCCCGAGGTCAACCACAGCCCTGATGCGGCCCTCAATGAAATTGAGTTTGACACCCCTGATCTAATTCATCTCATTTGGATGCTATATAATATTGTGGGTTGAGAGAGGCGGACTGGCAGAAAAACGGAACTTTCCACCCCGACATTCCCCCAACTATTTACTGTCCCAAAGCTTAATTACCAGCACAGGGGGGAGAACCCTGAACTGAACTCAACCCTTTGGGTAGATACGGCCACTTGCTTGAAAGGTTACATCCTTGACTCACCTTCTCTCCCATGACCCCAGAGCGGACTCGCCGGAGCTCCTGCATTTGACCACCAACTCCCAGCAACAAACCCAGATGCACGCAAAGTGTCCGGATGTAGGTTCCGGCTTCACAGCTCACCCAGAAGATACCTGGAAAAGAGGAAGGGGGGGGGGGGGAGAAACACTTGATGCCAAAGAAAAGAATATCACCTTGTCAGTAGGAATACGAGCAGACTCTTTTCAATCCAAGCCATCAGAATTGGGTGATAGATGAAACGTCATCTTTGCACGATAGGCTATGTCATCATTTCTACATCATTTGGCTCAGAAAATGCTAATGGCGGGAGGGACAGCAAAGCTACTGCAAAAGCAGCCGTGGAAGGCTAAGCTGCAGGGAAAGAGCTGCAGGAAGGGCCAGGAATGGGGCTTTTATTTTTAGCCGGGTCCCAGAAGGGCCAACCCCCCCCCCTTCTCTGAGTGGGGGAAAAAGGGTGCCATTACCCAGTCTTCTTTCTGGATCATATTCAACCAGTTTGCTTTCATAAATGGTTCGGACTCTCAGCTGCCTCTTCACTGCAGCAATGAGGGGAGGTCTTTGAAAGAGGGCACCTGTCAAAGTTTCTATTGCCTACAGAAGGAAAGAAAAAATATCAAATAGTATTATGTCAAGCAGCTCAGAAGCAAAGATGAAAGGAATTTTAACTACACCCTCAACTGGTTCAGGGAAACATCAAATTAAGGAAGACCAAACAAGGACAGAGTGGTTATTTAAGCCTGCAGATATTGAAATGCCCATCAAAGTTAGAGCCACATTCTCAGCATGGTTATAGCCCTTCTATCACTACAATCATTCTAAGTTTAAACCATGGTTTGCTGGTGCAATTGACATTCCCATTCATAGCTAGACATAAAAAGACGACCGGTGAAAGTTGCATTTCCTGACTGGTCAAAACTTACCCTGGAAAGTTGCATTTCACTCTCAATTGCATTGTGCAGCCGAACGATTCCCACATACTCTTTGCCTGGAAGATGACAGAAGAGTAGTAAGGAGGGGCCACTTGAATTTTACTGTTCCATCACGAGGCTGAAGGCTCTCTCTTTCTTGATTAGAGACACAAAGCAGATGAGATACCTGCGCTTTGCTGAGACTTGACCAAACGTGTTGCTCTCTCAATGCACACAATCAGACACCCGGTAACTTTGGGGTCCAACGTGCCGCTATGGCCTGTCTTCTCAACACGGAGAATGCGGCGGATCCAGGCCACCACCTCATGGGAAGAAGGGTTGGATGGCTTATCCAGATTGATAAAGCCCGTCCTAGGACAAAAATCAGTGATTACATTTAAGGTAATGACTGAAATGAGAAGAAGCGTTACAGATTAAAAAAAAAAAACTTTAACAACATGTTTAAAGTATAAGGCTAGCAACTGGGAGACTGTGACTTTTAGTCCCACCTTGGGCAAGAAGCCAGATGGGTGACCTTGGGCCTGTCCCACTCTCTCAGCCCTAGGAAGGAGGCAATGGCAAACCACTTCTGGAATCTTGCCAAGAAAACTGCAGGGACTAATCTAGGCAATTACCAGGTGTCAAGATACATTTGAAGACATCCGTGCTTCCCCCCCCCCAAAAAAAAAGATTTCAAGCACATTACAGGGTTCACTGTAACTTTAAGTCACAATGAACATTTATCTGTAAAATATTAAACTAGATTCTCTCTTGTTTCTGTCTTGTTTTTGATTTGGCCAACTAGTAAACATTCCTTTGCAGATGATTTACTACACATTATGTGCCACAACAATGGATAGGTTTTTATCTGCCAAACTGTCAACTGTTATAAAGAAATGGCAGTACAGGGTAACTGTTAAAACAGAAACTCATGCGTAAAAATAGGTGTACTGAAAACCCAAGGAGAGAAGATAATTGCCCTTTGTGATTCCGAAATTCCATAAGAAAAGTTGCCGAAGAAATCTTCTTGGCGACAGGGTGGAAGATGATTTTATATTGTGTAACACAATCTTACCTTACATAGTCAGCAATTTCTCTTTTTAAGGGATTGCAGCCAGAAGGAAGTGGGGTGTAGTGCGCAGTCCTCACATTTAACTTGTCAAAATTCTACAAACCCCAAAACAAAGCAAAATTATATTTAGTTTATAGGGAAATATGTATTTTGGGCTATACCCCAAAAGTGTTTATTAGATGTTATACATCTGTTCTCACTTGGCAAAAAGCCTCAGCAAATTGCCTTGCTCTGAAACCTATCTCCCCTCTACATAAATTCTTTGGAGCATAATATGCACCGTCAGCTCCATAAAAACAGCAATACCTAAAATTTACTCTTAAAAAATGAAGGGAGATTTGTTTTTTGAATTGTAAATTACCGTATTTTTCAGAATATAAGATGCACCTTTTTCCCCCAAAAAAGAGGGTGAAAATCTGGGTGCGTCTTATACTCCGAACGTAGCCCCGCCCAGCCTCTCAAACGGAGGTTTCAGAGGCTGGAAGAAAAAAAAAGTTCAGAAAAAAAGCCTCTGAAACGGAGGTTTCAGAGGCAGAAAAAAAAGCAAAGCGCAGAGCTCACAACCAAGGAACCTGTTGCTAAAATTCACCTCTGAGAACAGCTGATTGGGGATATTCCGGGAGCACGATCCATCCGCCAATCAACTTTTTTCTTATTTTCCTCCCCAAAAACTAAGGTGCTTCTTATACTCCGGTGCGTCTTATACTCTGAAAAATATGGTATCTTGTGTCTGCACAAAAAATGTCACACTGACATTAAACTAACCTATTTCACTGGTATAACTATCTTACTTTGAGAAGCAAAGGCCATTGTGATGTATCCAGCTGGGCCACTCTTGATTCAGGCTTGATAAGGAATTCTTCTGTATGTTGTATATCCTAAAAACAATTGAATTAGTAGATTAATAACTGGGACTGTAAACAAGAATGTGGAAAACTTGTCTTGCAGCTAAGATTGGCCTTAAGATAAACTGCCTCTCCAAAACAAGAGATGAAACACCACGTGCCTGTATCACATTATTCATTAATGACTTGCAAAGGGACAGTTTTCAGTAAGGAAATGTGGTAGCACGTTCCAATCTCCACAGATGGTAGCGCCATCTGGTGGGGCTAAAGAGCTATGCAGGGACCAGAGCTGAATGCCAGACAGGAATTCCATTACTTCAGGCTAAACCAGGAAATCAAAAACCATCATCCCAGAAAAAGGGAATGGCAAGCCATTTCTAAACGGTTGCCAAGAAAGCCACAAAGACTTATCGATGAAGTCGGGAGCTGACTTTGATTTTGCTTAAACTAGAAATGAAAAAACCATTAACGCTCAGATCATTGAACTTCTCTCGCTATGCTTGAGGGTACTTTTAAAAGTCAGATGGGAAGCTACTGCCTAATACAGGGGTGTCAAACTCGATTTCATTGAGGGACACATCAGGGTTGTGTTTGACCTGGGGGGGGGGGAGGGGGAGGGGGGGCGTGGCCAGCTCGAAGTCATTCATCAAGGCTCCGTTTTTTGGCCGTGACGGCCTCCTGCAGCCCTCTGCTAGCAAAAACAGAGATCAGAGAGGCCGTGCACAGCCCGCCTGGGCTCCGTTTTCACTGGCAGAGGGCTGCAGGAGGCTGTCGCAGCTGAAAACGGAGCCCAGGCAGGCCGCGTACGGCCTCCCTGAGCTCCATTTTTGTTGACAAGAGGGCTGCAGGAGGCTGTCACGGCCAAAAACGGAGTCCGGGCGGGCCAGGTGTGGCCCTCCCGAGCTCTGTTTTTGCTGGCAGAGGCACCACGGGCCGGTTCTTTGCTGTTTCCAGGGCGGGCCTGTGGGCCAGATCTAAGCACCAGATCCGGCCCACGGGCCTTGAATTTCATACCCCTGGCCTAGTAGAATAGACAATAGTACAGGTAGTCTCAACTTACAACCATTTGTTTAATGGCCATTTGAAGATACAAGGACACTGAAAAAGAGACTTATGACCCATTTTCACACTTAGGATCGTTGCAGCATCCCAAAGTCACATGATCAAAATTGGGGCACGTGGCAACTGGCATGTAGTTATGATAGTTGCACGTCCTGTGATCACCATTTGTGACCGTTCCAGCTAGCTTCTGGTCAGTCAAAGTCAATGGGGAAAACCAGATTTGGTTAATAATTGCATGATTCACTTAAGAACGGCAGTGATTCGCTTAACAAATTATGGCAACAAAAAAAGTAAAATGGGACAAAACTCACTTAACAATCTCCTTGCCTAGTAACAGAAATGTTGGGCTCAATTGTGGTCCTAAGTTGAGTACCTGTAACAAATTCTTTCTCAGGATGTATACACACATTATGGACACATGAGAAAGTATTATGAGTGCTACAAAAATAATAATAATGGGATCTGTAGATAATGATACTGTAGAAGTGCTAATCTTTGTGTTGTGGGATTAATAAAGTAACAATGTTCCAGTAAATGCAAGTTAAATTATACATTTATTTGGGAACACTCATGGTATAATTGTGGCTTAAAACAGCTTGCTGCATAAATTGGCAAACTATAATAATTGGCCAACTTACAGCAACATCTTCATCCGGCAAAGATTTCTTTTTCTTCTTGTGTTTCTTAGAAACTGAATCTACAGTGGTATAAGCAAAAAGAAATGAATAAAAATTAGCTTCTATTGCAAACTTAAGATAGAAACAGATCCGGAAATGCTGTTTATTGGTCTACTAAAACCAAGCTTTAGTAGTTTGATTAATGCTGATGGGGTTTACACACATTTTAATAAAGAGCTGACAAAAGCTGGATGAATGAGGGTGGTACAAAACTTTTTATTTGTATCCAACTATTATTTTTACAAATATCTCAAGGCAGCCAACACTATCCAACACACCTTTCTATTTTAACAAGAACTTCCAACTATTCTTGTAACCAGATGTTTAGGGTTCAAAGAGAATGAAAAGATTGGAGAACTTATACTTTAGAGAAGGTTCTTCATTTCAAACTTCTTATAAATATATAAGGACAGGATAAATATATTCATGGTTGATGCATTTTTAGCATCAACACATTTGGTGGACTGCAATGTAAAGATGTATCTTCCAAAATGGCCTACCAGGACCAACCACGTGTCTACCCTTCCCCCCCCCTTCCACCAACCTCTAACTCTTTGGGATCACACCAACAAAATTGCAATACATTGCAAGCAACTCACATTAGACACAACCATGCAACTCAATGTTAAACGTGTCCAAAAGCAGGGTAAAAAGAGTACTAATGAGCAGGGAAGCGTTGCAAAGCAATTTATCCAAACTCGGTAATACATGGATTAATATCAAATACATCCATCAAAGCCCAATGGGTGACTTTAGGCCAGTCACTCTCTTTCAAGCCACCCCACCTCACAGGGCTGTTGTTGGGAAAAAGAGGAGGGTAGAGCATTAGGAATGTTTGTCATGGAGTTTATTTTTTTTATACACACACACACACACACACACAAAAGGATAAAATAATAGGAGTAATAATGAAACGAAATAATTAAAACATATATATGTATACACACACACAAGGAGGGATAAAATAATAATCGGAGCAACAATGAAGCGTCCCAGCATGCATTTTCCAAGCCAGCCTCCGATTGCGGGAGTCACAAAATGCACTTCTGGGTAAAGTGGAAAGCTCCCTTTAGGAAACGTTGAGGCCAGGCCATCCCCGTGGCGCTGCAAGGGGGAAATCCGGGCTCCCACCCCGAAGAACAAGAGACCCCCCTGAAGCTCCCCAATTCTCCAAAGCCCGCTGGAGAAGTTTCTGCAACCCTCTTGCAAGCCTCCCTTACTCCCGAGCCCCGATATCCCAGCAGCGGCACCCTCCCCTCGCAGTCCCTTGCCCCCGCCTCTCAAGGGCTTCTGTGCATGCCCAGAGTGCATTTCCCCCGGGCGCCCGGGAAGCACGTGCTTCCCTCCTTCACGGGCCTTTCAAGAAACGGGGTCGTCGGGGGGGTCCAGGAGAAAAAGACGCCCCGCGTGAGCCCCGGTGCCTTTTCACCCGCCCCCAGCCGCCTCTTCCCTGTCCGCCATTCGAGATCCTGAGGGCGCAAAAGCCGACCAGCCGGGACGCGCGTCTCGCACCCACCTGTCCCGTCCGCCATCTTGGCTGCGCCACGCGCTGCTTCAGACTCACGCGCGCTGCTGCGCTATCCCGCCACCCCGCTCGGACCGGAAGTGGCCTCTCCGCCCACTTCCGTCTCCCATCCCGGCAGGCAGCGCGCCAGAGGGGCGGAGCTGAAAGGATCATTGAGAGTAGAGAATTAAACGCCCAGCAAGGGGAGGGGACATATAGGTAGACTAACGAAGTGTAGACTGACCCGCTCTTCTCGTTTGCGGGTCGACTTGAACTACAGGTAGTCCTCGACTTACGACCACAATAGAGGCCAAAATTTACCGTATGTTAAGGGGAGACAACATAAATTTGTTTGTGAGGGTTTTTTTTTTTGTAAAGTGAGTTTGTAAAGTTGAGTTTTTGCCCCGTTTTATAACCTTTCTTCCCACAGTGGTTAAGTGAATCACTGCAGTTGTTAAATTAGTGACACGGTTGTTAAGTGAATCTGGCTTCCCCATTGACTTTGCTTGTCAGGAGGTCGCAAAAGGGGATCACGTGACTTCAGGACGCTGCAACCATCATAAATATGAGTCACTTGCCAAGCATCTGAATTTTCATCACGTGACCATGGGAATACTGCACCGGTTGTAAGTGTGAGAAACGGTCATAACTCAAGTTATTTCAGTGCCGTTGTAACTTTGAATGGTCTAAATGATCTGTTGTAAGTTGAGGACTAACTGTACATGTGTTCACAAGCCAGAGGATGCTAGCTGGGGGAATTCTGAAAAGTTGAAATCCGCATATGTGAATGTTTCCAAAATTGAGAAATACCTTACTAGCTGGACCTTATTTGCAACCTGATGGATGGTCCCTGGAGACTTTCCCTACTTTCAACCTAACTGAGACAGTAGCAACAAAGCAGCAGGTTGGGGGAGGGGGGGGAAGATTGCTTTCTCTATTGCTTATGGATGGTTGTGAAAGTTGGACCTTAAAAAAAAGGAAGAAAATCGACTTGCTTAAGCTCCTGTGTACTACTTGGACAGCAAAAGTGACTAACAAACAAGTATTGGAGCGCATATACCAGACATATTACTAGAAGGCAAAAATGAAACTGTCTCACTTATTTGGGCCGTGTCATGCGGGGGAATTCACCTGAGGAAGCAATTATGTTTGGAAAAGTTAGTGGTAAAAGGAAACCAGGCCACCAAAGAACACAGTGACTGGACACCATTATTATTATTTATTATTATTATTTATTAAATTTGTATGCCGCCCAACTCCCAAGGGACTCTCAAAGCTGACATCAGACAGAGCATAGAAAAACTCAAAAAAAGCAGAGCAGTATCAGAAGATGTGAAGAGACGGGCCCACAGAATCGCCGAGTCGGACTTTTGACTGAATGGATATCATCATTGCTCATGGGGGGACTTTAAGTGAAGTCTCTGTAAGAGACCGCCTGCCATCCCTTGGCCCATATAGGCAGAAAATGTGTGCCTTGCATGGGAGGCCAGAGGATGAATCCGCTTCACTTGAGAATATGTTATACCAGTACTTAGATTGGATGGTACAGGAGGCAGCACTTTGCACACTGACATCAGTTGGGAAAGCTTTCTTCATCCCTTCAGCCAGTTTGGCTCATAAAGTGAAAGCAAGTTAACAGATTAACAGAGTTAGAAGGGACCTTGTAGGTCATCTAGTCCAACCCCCCCCCCAAGCAGGAGACCCTACACTCATGATGGCGAACCTGTGGCACGCAGAGCCCTCTCTGTGGGCACGCCAGCTGTCACCCCAGCCCAGCTCCACGCACCTCCCACCTGCCAGCTGGTCTTCAGGTCTCTGCCACAAATGCGTGGGGGGCAGGGCGCATGCGGGGGACATGCGTGTGCATCTGTGGGGGGGGGCAGGGCACATGCGTGAGGGGCGCTCGCATTGCATTTTGGGGCCTCGCACGGCACCCCGTTTTGGCTTCCAGGTTGGTGCAGGCGGCTTTCCAGGCCCAAAACGGGGCGCAGGAGGGGCCCGCATCCCCCCGTGCCCCGTTTTGGCTTCCAGGTTGGTGCAGGCCTTCCAGGCCCAAAACAGGGCATGGGGGGGGTGTCACACGCAGATGCATGGGGGGAGCACGGGGGGTCACGTGCGCATGTGCGGGGGGGCACACGCGGGGGTCACACACGCATGGGGGCGCGCACATTGCATTATGGGCACGCGCTTTCAGCACACGATGACAAAAAGGTTAGTCATCACTGCCCTACACCATTTCTGACAAATGCCAATCCAATCTCTTCTTGTTAGGACTGGAATGTTTTCGATAGCAGGAACCCAAGCTGACCTTTAGGCTGTCTTCTTTCAAAACACTGTAGAAGACATGCCCGTTAATTATTAGACCACTTTGCATTCTTCTGTAATAGTAATTATTAAAAATCTCCATACCAAGCCAAGGGTTGTCACTTCAATGTTCCTCCTGCAACAGACTAGGTCAAATTGATCTTAAAATATAGTATGCCAGCATTTTACCTAATCATAGTGTGTTGAATGGGTCACAATTGCATGTCACATAAATTAAGCCCAAATCAAACAAGCACATACCAGCCGATGCAGGCTGGTTTGAATGCAGCTACTGAAATGCTTTAATTATGATGGGAAAGAATTGCAAAAATCAATATGGCAAGGTTTTTAATGCTGCAGCACAAATCTCTTTTTACTCTAATAACATAAATAAATAAATAAATAGCACACTCTTGAGGAGGCAGGAGAGGCAAGTCCTTACAGGGGCACTTGTTCAAAATTAACAGTGTGTATTTAAAATTGAATCTATCTTGGGGGGGAAAGGTTACTTAAAAAAATGTCAGACTTTCCCACATCCCAATTAAGAAACCAGTTTATTTTCAAAGAACTCATGTCAGATCCAAATTCAATTACACAACCAGCTAAGACTCGGGCAAGGTAAACATTCAGATTATTTCAAGGCAGAAATGAATCCAATACAGAACCCTGAGAACACAGCTTAGAAATCCCATTTGGGTTCAAATACAGAAATATTTTGAAATTCCCTCAACTCTCCCAAATTGTTGTTCACGTCATCCATGTTGATTTTCATATAGCCTCCATCAGAAGCACAGCACTGAGAAGAACACAATGCATTTAGCAACACTGATCAAAATGGCTTTTAAAGCTTTCCATCATTCTCAATGAAAACAAGAGAACTGTTCCGATCGGTTTTCAGCCAACGTTGCAAATCTCGTGTAGTTTCCCCTTGTGGCCTGTGGGATGAAGGAAGAATTCTAAGAATTCTGCAAAATAGAATATGGGCCAGCAGTAAACAATATGTGCAGTTCTCTCAAGATCGCAATTTAAGTTCAAGGAATGACAAGGTAGAAAGAACCAGGAATGTCAGAACAAAACTTCCTCTGGCACAGGCAAAAAAAATATGCTTAAAAATGGTAGGAGATATAATTCAACGTATTGGGGCCTATAAGTGTCCTCACTCCATCCTGTGGGAAGCTTAGTGACATTTAATGCACAGAGGAACAAAAATTGTAAGTTTCACCTCCTTCCCACTGACTACTGCAGGAAGTTTCGCTCAAGTTCTTTCGACTCTTCCACAAGACCTACCCATGGATGGAGCATCTGAAAACTACCACGAGGAGCACAAACACAGTCAGAACCCCTGACCGGAGGGGGTGATCATCTCCTGCACCACCAAGTGCAGCAGGTTGTTCTGCTCCGCCGTCAGCAGCGGCCACAGTTCCTTCTGCAAAACCTTCAGCGATTCCAAGTCTTTCTCCTGGCAGGCCATCACGGCTGACTGGAGCAGCAAGAAAAGCTGCGGAGGAACATAGCCCGAGGAGGCATCCAGGGCTTCCCATGAGTACTTCTCCAAGGTCTGGGCGTGTTCGGGCAGCAGCTTGGACGGCGGAGGCTGCAGCAGGAGCAAGAGCAGCACTCGGGTGACCTCGCAGAGGAGCAGGTGGTCAAGGAAAGCGCCGGGCAGCGACGGGGCACCGCCGGAGGAGGAAGAGGAGGAAGAAGAAGAGGCAGGGGCGTTGGTCGAGGGTCCGCCGCCCCCTTGGGCCAGCTGCTGGGCCTGCGTGAGCACCGCCAGGGCGCCGTCGTAGTCGCGGCCGAGCAGCAGGCAGGAGGCCACGTCGCGCAGCCCGTGCAGAGCCTCCAGGGGCAGGTGGCCCGCGGCCAGCAGGTCGGCGGCACGCAGGAAAGCTGGCACGGCTTGGCTCGGCTCGCCGGCGGAGCGCAGCTCGTTGCCCAGCTCCAGCCACAGCCCTGCCAGTGTTGTAAGTCGAGGACTACCTGTAGTTTGGTGGGTGTGGCTACAGAACCTCTGCGCGAGTTGAGGCATAAATTAATGAAATTAATCAGAATAAAGCAAAAGGGACCTTGGAGGTCTTCTAGTCCACCCCCCTGCTCAAACAGGAGACCCTTATACCATTTCAGACAAATGGCTGTCCAGTCTCTTCTTAAAAGCCTGCAGTGATGAAGCACCCACAACTTCTGAAAGCAAGCCCTTCCACTGTTTAATTGTTCTCACTGTCAAGAAATTTCTTCCTAGTTCTAGGTGGCTTCATAATTCGCGCACGGACCCTGGTTTGTTAAATAAACCCCAATTGGCTTGGATTCACACCACATACTTTGCAATGGAAACCATGTTTTGCAAACAGTGGCATAAGGTTTGCAAGGTCCCGCGACCTGCTAAACTCTGACCCTGGTTTAATAAAACATACTTGCTGAGGTTTGCACAATGTGACTGTGCCTATTCAAATAATTTGCCTTGACCTAGTGACATGGCTGGTAAGACAATCTATGGCTGGGTTTTCGCATCATGAGGAACGACACAAATAACACAATAACACCTAGGTACACCCACATTACATCAATTCTTTGTGAGCTGCACTGGCCAGCGCCGCGAACTGCTCCGACGCCTCCGACACGTTGGGTTTGCGCAGGAAGCGCTTGCGGAGCTTGGACGACACCAGCCGGTAGCGCGTTAGGAAGTCGCCGCCGGCTCCGGCGCCTGAAGACGCTTCGCCCGGGCCGAAGCCCGAAGACGAGCCGGCCCCGGTGCCCGGGACGGAGAGCATGGCGCCTTCCTTCTCGAAAGGCTCTCTCGCGTCGCGCCGGAAGTGACGCCTCCGCGTTGCTTAGAAACGGCCCGGATGTGGAAAGGGAGGAGGTGGGGGGGGCTAAGGGAGGCCAGCACGAGCAGCTGATTGGCTGATTTAAATTGGGGGTAGGGTGGGGTGATGAGATCGCCTCTATTACGGGTAGTCCTCGACTTACGACCACAATTGAGCCTAAAATTTATGCTGCTAAGTGAGACACTTGTTAAATGAGTTTTGCCCCATTTTACGACTTTTCTTGCCACGGTTGTTAAGTGAATCACTGCAGTTCTTAAGTTACTACCCCGGCTGTTAAGTGAATCTGGTTTCCTCATGGACTTGGCTTGTCGGAAGGTCGCAAAAGGGGATCACATGACCCCGGGATGCTGCGACCGTCATAAATGTGAATCAGTTGCCAAGCCGTCAGAATTTTGATCACATAACCATGGGGATGCTGCAAAGGTTGAAAGTGTGAAAAACTCACTTTTTTCAGTGCTGTTATAACTTTGAACGGTCACTAAACAAAATGTCTATGGAAATTCTCAGTCATCCAGGTCGTGGTAGTCCCAAAGGTGCTTTTTTTTCCAAGAGGCAACTGGACTTTCTGGTCCTTTGAAAACGTTACACTGTTTTTTTCTTTCAGCACCCAGCCAAGGTGGATCCTACATGTTAAATATTAAATAATTTAATTGATAACTTTTTCCTCCTTTTTTGTAGGCTATTTTTTCTTTCTTTCTTGGTTATGTTTTGTGTTGAAGTTATGTTTCTGTTTTTCCAGTCCTTCCTTCTCATTAGGTGGCCAAAGTATTTGAGTTTCATCTTCAGGATCTGGCCTTCTAAAGAGCAGTCAGGGTTGATCTCCTCTAGGACTGACCTGTTTGATCGCCTTGCAGTCCAAGGGACTCGCAGGAGTCTTCTCCAGCACCATAGTTCAAAGGCCTCAATTCTTTGGCGCTCAGCCTTCCTTATGGTCCAACTTTCACAGCCATACATTGCAACTGGGAAAACCATAGCCTTGACTATACGCACTTTTGTTGGCAGGGTGATGTCAGGGTGATAGGAAGTTACATCCTCATTATTCCAATATTTTAAAATGTTTGGGGGCAGATTCACAAAGCGGTCCTTGGTTTCATGGCTGTTCCCATACAATACACTGGGCTGAAATGCGTTATGCAAAGAGGATTCGATAAGTCGTGAGTTAGCACATTCTGTGAACGCAACCATCAAACTACCAGGGCCCCCTATTCGGTCACATGGACCATTGACCAGCATTATTTCTTTAAATAATGAGTTGCCTTCATCTTGCTGGACAAGAGGAAGCAACGTAAAACATCTTGCCCATAAATAGCATCTCAAATTCCTTTTTTACATGTTTATTTTGCAGCTCTCAAAGCCATATCTCACATCTCTGACTTGCAGAAAAGCAATGACGTAGTTTCCTCACACACATGAACACACACACACACACACACACCCTGCATGTGTGTGTGTGTGTGTATGTGTGTATGTGTGTATGTGTTTGTATACTCCTCCCACTTCTCCAGCTCAAAATATCTATACTGACTGAAAATCCTAATACCCCCTTCAAAAATATATTGCCTTGCCCTCCCCATAGTGGTCCGTTTCATCGATCCCCTCCACTGGGAACAAGTATGGCCTCTTCTTTAATCATTATTTTTGTTTGAATCTATTAGCTGCCCAATTCCCATGGGCTCCATACACCAAAGGGACCTTCCTTCAGCCTGTTACAGAATGTCGATAACAGGCAAAGGTTGACCCAGAGAGTTAGTTGTGGTGGCTGAGAAGACATTTAAACCAGCGGTGGGTTGCTCCCGGTTCGGCCCGGTTCTATGAACCGGTAGCGGCGGCGGCGGGAGGCTCTGCCCACCCACCCGGGACGCTTCTGCACATGCGCAGAAGCGGCACACGCACGTGAGCACGCGTGCAAACCGGTAGCAACGAGTTTTAGAACCCACTACTGATTTAAATCTAAGAAATGTTGGCCAAGAGCCTACATAATTACGTAGTCACTGTGCTGTGTTTAGCTCTACATGGAACATGATCCTGGGCAACATCTGGGAAAACTAAGAACACTTATCTCTGCCACGATTGCTGTTTCACCAGTCTGTCCTGTTAAGCTGGGGTCGAATGAAGAGGCAGGACTAGCATAGTGACTTCAGATCTTTATTCAAGTCTTGTTACATCTCTCTCTGTCTATGCCAGTGATGGCTAACCTTTTTTGGCTCGGGTGCCAAAAGGGTACGCGCATGTGCGATAGTGCGCACGTGCGTGCCCACACCCATAATGCAATGCCCTCCCCCCCACACATGCGCACAACCCCCACGCTGCCCCCATGCATGCGCACAACCCCCCACTCTGCCCCCCTCCCCCCGCGTATGCGCACAGGCCTCACTGAAGCCTCCAGACTTCCGGTAGGCCCGTTGGGCTGTTTTTCGCTCTCCCCAGGGTTCAGGAAAGCCTCCTGAAGCCTGGGGACAGGCCAACCGGAAGTTCGTTTCCAAACTTCCAGTTGGCCCGTTGGGCCATTTTTCACCGTCCCCCCGGCTTCAGGTGGCTTTCCTGAACCCTGGGGAGAGCGAAAATGGCTAAAAAGAAGCCCAAAAATCAGCTGGCCAGCGCACACATGCGCGCTGGAGCTGACATAGGACAACGCCTTGCGTGCCGTCAGATATGGCTCCGCGTGCCAACTGTGGCACGCATGCCATAGGTTCGCCATCACTGGTCTATGTTGTCCGGCAGCTCCCTCTTTTAAAGGGAGCTGTCAGGCAGCTCAGCCACTGAGGACCTTAGTGAAGCCTTCATCCCAAGCTTCACTCCTTATTACCATATTTAACATGTCCAAAGATATTATCTCAGCAGAAAAAAAAGGAACTGAAATTGAATATCCTCTCTGTAACGGAAATATTTGAAGCTTCCCTATCTCTTTTAGATGAATTTATATGACTTCCTCTTTCATGTAGGAATGTCAATTTGTTACTATCACGTTTGTTTATAGTCTAAATCTCCAAAAAGTTCAGAAAAAGTCCATGTTCCAGTTTTCACCAGGTCCATAATAAAGGATGTTAGCTGCCTCCAAATTGTGATGTGTTGTGTTGCAAGGTTCAATTTGTTCTCAAGACAAGCAACCCCAAAATGTTACCAAGTTGCTTGCTTGGTAAAGGAAGGTCTGAAAAAGCTTATGGCTTCCATGTTTTCTTCCAGACTGGCAGTGACTAGCAACGTTGGGCTGGTTTACATGATACACTGAAATATCCATTCATTTTTAATAATAAAATGTATGTAAACCTATCCCAGGAAATCAGTTTTTTCTAGTCCAACCAAACTGTCTCTGTCTTTGGTACATTAATTTTCAGGTTTATACCACTCATTGCACATGCAAACCATCACTGCAAATTATTTAAATTCTCAGCCGTTATCATGTCTTAGTCTGTATAAAAGTACACACACATCTGTATAAAAGTATGCACACATTTACTGTATATACCTGAACAACATATCTCCAATGTCACCACAAGCATTTCTCGTAATGTTTATCCACAAATATATTAAACAATCAATGGACACTATATTCTTCTATTCAATTTTAAGACAAATGTTGAACTATCTGCCAACCATTATGCTGACATATTTTATTTCTTAATATTCCACTTTTACCGTATTCAGAAGCCCAGCCATTAATTCTATATTAATGCATAGCACATCCATTCAATCTTATCACATGCTTTCTCCAAACCCACAGACATACAATATTTTTTTTCTCACATTCATACATTTCCTAACAGCTAGTAGTTAAAGAGCAAACATCTGATCTGCACACCACTTCTTCTTCCATGTCCAGATCAAACTTTAGACTGCCAGAATGAAGCCACCTTCTTGGCTTTGTTGTTGGCCAAAAACAAGTCATTATCGGTACATGTTTCTGGTAGTAGTTGACATACCAGCAGATAGGTCAGGCTGTGCATCTCTCCACATTCCCACAATGTGTTGTTATCTGCTAAGAGCCTCCACTTGAGCATATCGGTTTTACACTTAGCCACTCCAACTCTCAACCTATTCAGGATCCTCCAAGTAGTATAAGGGAGGTCAGATCCTTCAGCTATATCCTCCTTTAATGTTCTTCCTTGCTCGATGGTCTTCTTCTCACACCACGTGACACTCTCCTGCATGAAGTCACAGTGGAATACCCCAATTTTATTCATTGTTACCTCTCACATTTGATGGTGCGATTTTGACTTTGTGTCTTTGTCTAAGTACAAGGAATTTAAGGCTTAAAAATTTCAAAACCCTCCCACTACCAAACCAAAAACCTTAACTCCCCCCCCCCCACATCGCTTTTTATTCTTCCTATTTCTCTAAAAAGAAAGCAATCTCTTTCCCCTATGTTCTTTCTCAGCTGCTTCATCTAGTGGTAAAAAACGGAATAAATTTTCGTAAGCAGCAAGTTCGGCCAACCACATCCATCTCTCTATCTTCGCTGACAAGAACTTTAAAGCTCAGCTGGTTGAACATACATTTTAGGAAGTTCTTAGAAGAGAAGCAGTGTGAAAGCTTCAATCCTCATCAGGGTGAATGTCTGAATGGAGATGTCAAGGTACGTGATGACATGAGCCATTTAATTTTTTGGTGTGTGTGTGTGTGTGTGTGCGTGCGATGGAGGGTTGAAGCGGGTTCAAATGTGATTTTAGTCTCTGGGTTTTTAGTGATTAGTGCTATTGTTTCAAACTCTACATAATGGAAATCTAAGAAACCAGCAACCGTACACATGGCGAACTGACAAGTTATCAGTATTTAAAGATAAAAAAATAACACTTCCAAGAATGGGCAGTTTTAGGAACTACATTTTTAAAACTTATGATTATTTTGCAGGCAAATAGGAACATGTACAGTGATGTGATAGCCCATAAGTAGACAGGTTTTCTATTTTTTTATTTTTATTTTATGCTTTTGATGTTTTTCTGATGAAATAAGTATATGGCTTTGCTCGTGGGATTTACTAAATACAGGTAGTTCTCGACTTACAACAGTTCATTTAGTGACCGTTCAAAGTTACAACGGCACTGAAAATAGTGACTTATGACCATTTTTCACACTTATGACCATTGCAGCATCCCCGTGGTCTCTGATTTACATTCAGATGCTTGACAACTGACTCATATTTATGACGGTTGCAGTGTTCAGGAGTCATTTTGCGACCTTCTGACAAGCAAAGTCAATGGGGAAACCAGATTCACTTAACAGGCCATGTTACTAATTTAACCACTGCAGTGATTCACTTAACAAAGGTAGCAAGACAAGTTGTAAAATGGGACAAATTCACTTCACACCTTTTTTACTTAACAACATAAATTTTGGGCTCAATTGTGGTTGTAAGTTGAGGATACCTGTAGCTGTAATTGCTTCTGAGATTGTCTGTTCCCAGTAGAATTTGTCCAGCCAATACATGCAAGCAGGCAGGGAGCATTGTGGGGAAAAATTAGGAATCTCGGGAGCTAATTGATCAGTTTCCCAATCTTGCTTTAGAAGAGTTTGCTCCAGAAATCAACCTGGGATTTTTAAAATATATATTATCTCAATCTAGAGAGCACAAAAACAGCGTTCTTCTTCAGATCTTGCAAAGAGGAGAAGCTAATATAAGACAGGAAGTAATATTTAAGACTGGCCTTAATGTCAGCATTATGCTGGTTATGTTTTATGCTGATTTTATACTACAGTATTTTATTGGTTATCCTTGTAGGACACGTAGAATCAATAGACTAGGTGGCCCACGTGCAGCTTCATATATAAATACATTTTTGTTGTTTTAACCATTCAGTCGTGTCTGACTCTTGGCAACTTTATAGGGCAAGTGCGACCCTGTGAAGCACAGCTTCTTTCAGTTGTTGGATGTTCATTTTTGTATCAGATTTGATATTATCAACCCAGTGAGTTCTTTGCTCGCCCCTTCATCTTGATCCACTAACCATTCCTGGCATCATTGCCTTCTCCAAAGAATTTGCAGTTATGACCCGGCTAAAGTAAATCAGAAATAGTCTCGTGATTTTGGCTTCTAGCGATGTGTCTGGTTTTATACGATTCAGCACCTCTCTCATCTAAATAAACAGCAACGTTATATTTAACATATTATTTATTTATTTATTTATTTATTTATTTATTTATTNCAAACATTATACATATATGCCCGAACCGGGAGCATTTCACCCCTGATTCCAGGCATTGACAATTCTGTTACTGAAGTCGTATTTTCTGCAATCAAGTTTGGAGCGGTTTACCATAAGTACCACTTGCGGGGCGATCCAAAGAGGGGAGGGGATGCTGCAGAAATTTTATTTCTATTTATTATATGGCCATTTTAAACTATTTAAAATTGCCAGATTATTTTTTTAGGTCAAGTAAATTATTTCAAACAGTACCTTTTGTTTTCTTATTGATAAGCTGATGTAAGAACATGTAGATGAGGATGACTAATTCATTATTAATATAAATGATTTGGTTGGAAGTGACCAAGTCCTACAACTTCTGTTGTGTTCTAGGTAAGTTACATCAACTGGATGTTACTCAGATCTAGTATTCATCATCATATGAGAATTTGCAATTCATTCAGAAAATGGCTACACATGTTGTGAAGGTCAAATGCTTTTTTCAAATTTTCAGCAATAAATTACTGCTTTTGAGCGAAAAAAAAAAGAAAGAAAAGAAAAGGCCGCCTTCCACCCGTGCCGGCTCCGCGGCGCTGGGGGCTCCGAAGCAGCCCACTGGCTTCTCACCCGGCCACCTGCCTGCTCTCTTTGTGGGTTGG
>QLTV01001009.1:1267972-1285915 GCA_003457575.1 Thermophis baileyi
AAAGTTTTCAGCAATAATTAACTGCTTTTGGGAGAAAAAAAAAAGAAAGAAAAGAAAAGGCCGCCTTCCACCCGTGCCGGCTCCGCGGCGCTTGGGGCTCCGAAGCAGCCCACTGGCTTCTCACCCGGCCACCTGCCTGCTCTCTTTGTGGATTGGCCCGGCCAACCGCCGGCGCAACTCTGGGAACTCGGCCCGCAGCGCTGGGTTGGAAGCCAGTGGGCTGCTTCGGAACCCCAAGTCCCGCGGAGCCGGCACAGGAGGCACGGGTGGAAGGCGGCCTTTTCTACAGAATCCCCCTCCCCTCTTTAGATCGCCCTGCAGGGCTCTGCCTTTGCAGAAACAGGGCGGGAGGTCTCGCCAGGAAGGTAAGCCTAGCCGGCTCTCCCGCCGTGAAAGAAAGAAAGATGTAGGAAGGAAGGAAGGAAGGAAGGAAGGAAGGAAGGAAGACTTATGACCACACATGAGCCCAAAATTTTGGTTGCTAAGCAAGAGCGTTGTTAAGTGAGTTTCACCACATTTTACAAGTTGGCCACGCACACCAGGTCACCTGACCACCAAGCCACGCCCATCTGAAGGGGTGGGGGTGGGGGGCACTGAGGATGAGTTTGTAGCACCAAGGGGGCGGTGGACTGAAAAAGTTTGGGAACCACTGTGCTACACTTAGGTTGTATCGTAGACGGCGGAGTTCTAAATTTTCTAAGCCTAAAATTTCAAGTCTGGTGGTATAAGGTATTTTGTTGCGAACAGAGGAGTGGAGGACTCTTCTCGTGAAATATCTCTGGACATTCTCAATTGTATTAATGTCTGATAGATAGTGCGAGCTGTATTTGAGAATTGGTCTAGCAAAGTTTTTATATGCCCTAGTTTTCAGTACAATATTACCGGAAAAGAAACTTTGCAAGATTAGGTTGACAACTCTTAATGCCTTTCTGGCAATGCTGTTACAGTGAGCTCTGGGGCTTAGATTGTTTGAGATGAGTACTCCTAGGTCCTTGACAGAGTGAGGGTTGTCTATGAGGTCGTATCCGCCCAGCTTGTATTTTGTGTTCTGATTTTTTTCGCCAATGTGTAAAACAGAGCATTTGTTGGATGAGATTTGGAGTTGCCAATTGTTGGACCATTCTGACAATAGTCAAGGTCTTTTTATAGGGTAGCAGTATTGTCGGTGGTGTTGAATAGTTTTACATCATCAGCAAAGAGAACGCAGTTGCTTGTAATATGATTATATAATATATAATATTATATAAAATATAATATGTTTGCAGACAACAACATGCCTCCGTATATGGGGAACTTGCAAAGTGAATGTGTGTTGGTATGCTAGACTTTCATTATGTCTCTGTCACCTCCGTCTCACAAAATTAGCTGGCAGCGAATTCTCCCATTTCTTAGTCAGGTTTAGGTATTTGAAAGCAGTTCTCAACAATGTATCCTATTCAGGGGTGGGTTCCGGATTCAGGTATTGCCGGTTCGCTCAGGGACCGTGCACGCGCTGCGCACGCATGCACAGTACTTAAAAAAGCTTCTGTGCATGCGCAGAAGCAAAAAACAAGATGGTGGCGCTTATGGCGCCGCCGAGAGAACTGGCTCCGGGGTGTGGCAGGCCTGGGTCGCTGCCGGTTCCAGCGACCCAGGCCGCCACATTACTAATGGTTCTATAGAGCCGGTCCGAACCGGTAGGAACCCACCTCTGATCCTATTTGCATCTGCTGAAAAGCAGATTCGATTGAACCCAATAAAAATCAAGGAAAACACAATAGCTTTTCTTCGACTTCTAAAGACAACTAGAGAACATTTGTATGGTCAATTTGACACTACAATGTGTAATCAGCTGTACAGCAAACAAATGTTACTTTTGTTCTTTTTTTGGTTAAAACTGTCTTTGAATATTTTAAACAAACAGTTTTTTAAAAAAAAGACCAAATTCAGTTCATGCAAATATAAAAAGCACCTGATTCAAGAACTCAAGCTTATTTAAATCTATTGACAGCTCTTAGACGTACATACCCTATCTAGATATTTGTCAAATGCATATGGGTGCCCGTCTACCATGGGGACAATAACAAAATAAAAACATAACATCAAAGAACGATATCAAGGAGCCGATACAAATATGCTGTCAATCATGCTGGGCTTCATTTACATCCTACCCCAGTGCCTGCAAAGCTAATTGTTCATGGTTATTTTTTTAAAAAAATTGCCTTCGAGTCAGTTTTTGACTCTTGGTGATTGCCTGCGCAAGGCTCTTGGCAAGGTTTTTCAGGAGTGGTTTCCTTTCCCTTCTTCCTAGGGCTGACAGAGAAGGACTGGCCTACAGTCACCCAACTGGTATTGTGCCTAAGTTGGAACTAGAACTCACGGATCCCCAGTTTATAGCCTGGTGCCTTAATGACTACATCAGAGTGGTGCTTCGTAGCCTGAAGTATAGCTTCACAAAGCCAAGTGCCCTGGGAGAGCGGTAGCAATGGTTTACAGAGAAGAAACAAGTCTAGAGTTTCATTCCTGTTAAATTAATTAGGAAATGATGAGCTACCAAGAAATTTATGGAATCGTCTAATTATTTCTGCCATTTTCCTTCCATAGCAGTATGGACATCCATTCCTCTCTCGGCAAGAACCTCCGTAATGGATCTAACCTATCTTATGAATCCACGTGTAGAATCCAGGATGGCTTTCTGATGGAGACCCTGCCTGCCATGTACTCCATCATCACTGTCATTGGTTTCGTTAGCAACCTCCTGGCGCTTTGGGTGTTCACTTTTGGCACTCTGAAGACCAACTCCATCACGGTGTACATGAAGCACCTTGCCATTGCCGATCTCTTGCTCTCCCTCTGTTTGCCCTTCCGGGTGGCTTACCAAAAACACAGCGGTCCTCCTGCTCTCTGCAAGATGGTAGGCATGATCTTCTACATCACCATGTATGTCAGCATTTTGCTTCTCAGCTTGATCAGCCTGGACCGCTACTTCAAAATCATCAAGCCCCTTCAACACTTCCGAATCCACACGATGTCGTTCAGCCTCGCCATGTCCATGGTGGTGTGGGTCATCTGCTTCGTCACAATGCTTTGCTTCCTTTTGGACACTAATAAAAGTGGACCCTGTGACCACAAGTGCTTCCATTTCAAGTACAGGAGCACCACCGGAGGCATACTCAATATGTTGGCGGTGACACTTTTTTTCCTTTTGCTCTTCTTTTTCCTTTATTCCTACGGTAAAATCTCGCTCAGGCTCCGTGCGGTCTCTATGAAGAAAACCCAGCAGCGCAGTAAAAGGATGAGCACCAGAATTGTAATAAAGACTTTTGTGGTTTTGATCGTCTTCATCGTATGCTTTGTCCCCTACCATGTGGTCCGAGTACCCTACATCCTTGCCCAAATGAGGATCATTTCTGAACAGAACGCTCAGGTCCTCCACCTTGCAAACGAACTGGTCCTTTGCATTTCAACCCTCAACTGTTGCTTTGACCCTGTGATTTTTTTCTTTCTATCCAGCAGTTTCAAGAGATCCTTGCTGGACACCACTCTCCGAAAGCTCAAGTGGGTTTCTCAAAATAACCAGAGAGTATTGTACGTCAAATAATCCATCACAGACTTCAGGGTAGAGGAGGACAAAGTTGTGTAACTAGGATAAACTTCTGGATATGAGTTCTTCTTGCTAGATCAGCCTTCTTCAAGATGGTGAGGACCAGAAGTTGCGATGAATAAATGCCCTAGTTAAGGATTTTTTAATCCAACAAGTCCAGAAGACACCAGGACCCAGAAACTTGAACTTAGACATCACTCAGTGAAAATACCGATATATGTTAAGACACAAGCTATGAACGGGATTTTTAGTCCCTACTGAGGATGTGCTATATTTGATTTTTTTTTCTGAGAAAACCACGGACAAAGCAAAAAGAAGATGAATGTTAAAAATAATTTGTGAGTGCTGACAAATTTGGTATGTCTAGGCAGAAAACTGAGTGTGTTGCTTTTAAAAGTTTGTCAAGCTGTTCTTACGGTCTTAAAATATTTGTTTATGCTTGGGCAAAATCTTCTCTCACGATTCTACTTCAGTTTTCTAAGGAAACAGGAAATATGCTGGCCATTATCTTCTGTATAATTTGTCTAGCACCTTTTAGCAAAACCAGGAACCAAAGGTTTAGGAAGGCCCTGAGCTGTTGAAATGCATCATTATTTTTGGCTTCTTTGTAAACTCCATTTTCTACATATTTATCTCTAGATTAAGGAATTGTTGCTTGAAAATGATTTCTTGCAAGTCCTTATTTGCTTACAGTAACCCTTTAAATGGGAACAATAATTCTTGGAAGACATTTCTCTTCCCCTCTAGGAAGGAAACAAACTCTTCCAAGAATTATTGTGAGTTTGAATAGAATGGGGTATTTCTATATGTCATATTTGGGGATTACTAAAAAAGGGAAAAAGCTTCTGTTGCTAAATGTTAGACATCCTATGGATGGTGATATGAACATTATCATTTCTAAAAAAACAACAACCCAATATTAAAATTGGTTAAAAATGATGTTTCATTCAAAGAATTTGGAGAAATTGATGATAATATTTACTGGAGAGCAATTACATTGGATGCTTTGGCTTTTTCAAAACAAAGATCAGAATAGACTTGCAGTGATTCTTGAGGCTTAAAAGAGCTAAAATCAAAGTGTTAATATGCTTTGCACTGAAGTAGCAAGTTCAAGAAAGATATGTGGTGAGGTCTATCGCATTGCAAAATCTCACTTATGCAACGTTCAATTATAACTGCAAAAAGCGATCATTTTTTTGCTTTGCACTCACGGGTGTTCAGAAAAACATTTAACAAGAAAATTCTTGCCATGGCCACACAAGGTTTTCTACTCGTTATTTCTTTCATGTAATTTAATCCAGGTTAGGTTATTTTTACTCTATTTTCATTTGGATTATGGGGTGGAATAGAGTCTGGATTCCCAGGAGGGACGGGCTGCATTCCAGAGGACCAAGAAACAACAAAGTTTAGATAGTTTGGTGGGAGAAAGAAAGTTAAAACAGCTCCTCCTTAGAAGTTCTCGGAGTATATTTTTAATAATGCAAGTAGTTTGCTTTTAGTTTGGCAAGATTTCTGTCTATAGGTGAGGAAAAATAAAGAAATCTGCTTTGAAGTGATTCAGTTTGTCTTTCTTAGTTTTAGAACCGGACAGATAAAAGAACATCTTTTAAAAAAAAAATAGCGAGAGAAATTCAACAGTAAGACTTATTCCTGTCTTATTGCAAAAGGCACCCAATTTTCTGCTATTTTTCCTTAGCTAGGTTGTACAGGTAGTCTTCGACTTACAACCACGATGGAGCACAAAATTTCTGTCGCTCAGTGAATTTTGTCCCATTTTGCCACCTTTCTTAAGTGAAGCACTGCAGTTAATTTAGTAACACGGTTTTTAAGTGAATCTGGCTTTGCTTGTCAGAAGGTCGCAGAAGGGGATCGTGTGACTCCGGGACACTGCAACCGTTCATAAATATGAGTCAGATGCTAAGTGTCTGAATTTTGAACACATGACCCTGGGGATGCTGCAACGGTCATAAGTGCGAAAACCGGTCGTAAATCACTTTTTTCAGTGCCGTTGTAACTTTGAATGGCCAGTAAGTGAACTGTTGTAAGTGGAGGGCTACCTGTATTATTTTTATACATATATGCCACTTCCTTTATGAAACACTCGTTTTGTTAGGCTTTGCAGATTAAGGTAACAATAAACAAATCCAGGCCTGGAATACAAATGCACAGAGACTTAAGGTCTTGAGATCTTTTAATACAAATAAATAAATAAAACTGAAATAAAAGCGACAGCCGGATAATCTAGATAAGAGTTATATCAAACAAGAACCTAATGCAACCTATAGGCACGCAAGCTTGAAATTGTGGGGGGATTTAAGTCCAGATTCAATCCAGAGGGCTTTTAGAGAACGAAGAAAATTTGCAGAGACTTGCTTGAAAAGAACGTACATCCTTTAATACTCAAATGTATAAACAGCACAACCAGGTGCAAATCTACTCCTGGGTGGTCATGGCTTGATTAAGAAAAAAAAAATGCTTTTCAGGCTTATAGTTGGAAGTTCCTCAAACTTTGCAAAACCCCGTCAGATGATGCTGATGCCCTTCAAAACTGTTTGGTCTGACACCTGCAAGACATTCACACCAAGAATCAGAGTGCCAGGAAATTTCTTGCTGTGTTGGAGGAGTTTGTGGTTTGGAGATTTGTAAGAGCAAGCTGCTTAAAGTTGCTTCACTCTTCTTTTTTTGCAAAGAATGGCCATATGATCAGGTCTAAATTAGCACGCTCTTTTTTTTTTCCCCCTTTCCACATCAGCGGAACTTACTCCATTCTTATTTTTAAAAAATGCTGAATGGACGTTATTGAAAACAACTGCGGTTAAAGCTGGCCTTGGGCTAACCTTTGTCTTTGGGATCCATGGGTATTTCTAGCTTGGAACCATATTTTCTTGGCAGGAATCTTGGGTACTGGTAGTCCTTCATTTAGGACCATTCTATAGCAGTTCACTTAACAACTGTGTGAAGAAAGATTATAAAATGGGGAAAAACTCAATTAACAATCATCTTGCTTAGCAACAGAAATTTTGGGCTCAATTGTGGTCGTAAGTCAATAACCTCCTATATTAGGCCCAGTTTGATATACGCCATCATTTTAAATAATCAGAGGTTGCAGAGAAGAGCTACCAGGATGATTAGGGGACTGGAGGCTAAAACATACGAAGAACGGTTGCAGGAACTGGGCATGGCTAGTCTAGTGAAGAGAAGGACTAGGGGAGACATGATAGCAGTCTTCCAATATTTGAGGGGCTGCCACAGAGAGGAGGGGGTTAAGCTATTTTCCAAAGTACCCGAAGTCCAGACAAGGAATAATGGATGGAAACTGAACAAGGAGATTCAACCTGGAAATAAGGAGAAATTTTCTGACAGTGAGAGCAATCAACCAATGGAACAGAAGTTGCCTTCGGAGATTGTGAGAGCTCTAACAATTGAGAATTTCAAGAAGAAATTGGACTGCCATTTGTTGGAAATGGTGTCCTGCTTGAGCGGGTGGTTTGAACTAGATGACCTACAAGGCCCCTTCCAACTCTGTTAATCTGTTAGTTTATTAATCCAAACTATCTCTGCTGCAGTGCTGCATTAGGATATTGTGGAAAATTTAAAAGGAACGTGTGTTGTTAGTCTGCATATATTTTCCGAGATCTCAAAAACAAAAAAAACCAAAAAACAAAATACAAAAAAACAAACAAACCCAGAAACACAAACATTGGGAAGAAGTAACTGAATGATAAACTGAGAATGATCCATGTCAGTTTGGGATCGGACTGAGGTGTGTGAAATAGTTAACTTTAATACGCTGGGCTTGTCTTGTGGGAATAATTCAATAATTTTACTTATATACACATAGACAAACCCTCCAAAGCCAAAACTCTATTCAGCTTTGCATTCTGTTTTCATGTTAACGAACTCAATGGCAACGGGGCCACCCAACCATCCATTCCAACCATCCATTCCTGGAGGCAGATTAACTATCCTGACTCAGAGCCAAGAGTTCGTCAAATTTTCTTTCCTAATTACCCACTTTAGGCACCACTTGTCCCAAATCCTGTCATTTTATCACGCAATTTGTAGAGAACCTAGTTTTTTTTAAAAAAAATCTGTTCAAGACCTCTCAGGTCCTAAAATCCACCAGCTGTGGAACTTCTCCAAATGCCAATCCATCTTCCAATCCATCTTTAGCTAGGAATTTGCTACCAGTTCTACCCACTTGCAATTAAACAGAGAATTTGACAATGCAGAAAGAATTTGGGGAGACTTCTACGTGGACTAAAGTGGGCCAAAAAGAGGGAGAGGAGAGAGGGTGAGGAGAGGAGAGGAGAGAGGGTAAGGAGAGGAGAGGGTAAGGAGAGGGGAGGAGAGGAGAGGAGAGGAGAGGAGAGGAGAGAGAGAGAAACAAAAAATAAAACTAATAACTAAATGTCACACAAACCTCTGTGGAATGTCAGTGAAGGAACCTGATCAGGAAAGAGGCATGAGAAAATGGAGCCCTATCTTTTCTGGTTAGATGAAGTTAACCACCAGGCTTCAACTCAAAGCATTTCAAAGAAAATAAGAACAAATAAGAATGTATAACCTTTCCAGATTTCCGTTGTCCCACTTTTTCTTGACATGGTCCTAGGGTTCCAAGACTCACAAATTCTTCTAAACATAAGCCTCCCGGAGTCACCCATGGATGCGTTGAAAGGCTACTACTTCAATTTGTTTAATACATAAATAAATACAGGAAATCCTTGACTTACAACCACAATTGAGCCCAAAATTTCTGCTGCTAAGCGAGACTGTTGTTAAGTGAGTTTTGCCCCATTTTGTGACCTTTATCGCCACAGTTGTTAAGTGAATCACTGCAGCTGTTAAGTTAGTAACACCATTGTTAACCAAATCCGACTTCCCCATTAACTTTGCTGATCAGAAGGTCACAAAAGGGGATCACATGACCCCGAGACACTGCAACCGTCATAAATATGAGTCAGTTGCCAAGCATCTGAATTTTGATCACGTGACCGGGTCGTAAGTGTGAAAAAAGGTCGTAAGTCACTTTTTGCAATCCCGTTGTAACTTCAAACGGTCACTAAATGAACTGTTGTAAGTCCAGGACTACCTGTAAACCTCAGGGACAAGAAGCAGAGTTTGATGCTGAAGTCATAATATTTGGAATGTACAATTTTGAAACCCAAAATTTCTTTTTGAAGCCTAATTCAACCCCCTTATGCCCAAAGAACTCTTCTGGGCTTCCTAAAGGGTTTTAAAAAAAAAAAAAAGTTTACAGCATGATTCAGTGTTTTTAATTTGTTGGCCACACTTTGCAAAACCCGTTTGGTGAAACAAAGCTTTCTGTTCCTCTCAGAAAAACTTATCGCTGCACTTTTTTTTTATTATTATTAAAAGCAGAGTAACAGGAAACAATTACAATTCGGTGACCATAACAATCTTGTTCTTAAGAGTAAGAAATGAGTGGCCATGTGAGGGACAGGATGAAGAGAACTCAGCTACTTATAACAAAGCCACATCGGTCCTTACAAAACGTACCGAGAACACAACCCAAGTTGTACTTTTTGCAAAGACCTTCTTAGAAGTTAGTAAATATATTCCTGAAACTTAGTAGCTAATAAATACCAGACAGCTGTAGAAGTTTTCTTGATCCAAAGATCATATTTGCACCACCTCTACATCTGATGTATTCTACGGGGTCATGAAACTCATGCAGTGTTAAGAAAATCAAGAAAGAAATGGCCTCAAGTACCAAATACCTTCTGCTGCTAAAAACGGAATGTTGTCTAAAAGAAGTCCTTAGGAGTGTTAAGAGCAAAAAGTGCTACCACATCAATCAAGTTAAAACAAAGTCCAAAACTACAGGTAAGAAAGGAGGGAAGCAGATACAGATCTCGTTCGTGCAAAGAACACCAACTCAATGAGGTGTAGCCCAGAGGTGGGTTCCTCCCAGTTGGGACCGGTTCGCCCGAACTGGTAGCGACCCACTGGTGACATCACGGTGACATCACGGAGCCGGTTCGGTTGGTGCCGGTCTGTGGGCGCTGTCATCTTTTTTTTGGAATATTTTTTCTTCTGCGCATGCGCAGAAGCCAAGTTTACGGCACTGTTTTTGGCTTTTTTGAGGGGGGGGATTTTTTTTATTTTTTGGCACTGCGCATGCGCGCGCCCACGTGGCGCGGCCACATGGCGCGGGAGGAAGCAAACTGGCAGCAAGGTAAGTTAGAACCCACCCCTGGTGTAGCCAAACTATAGCTGGGCAAAATGACTTCAGACAGCAGCTTGGAGCTCATGAGATAAATGCTGCTTCACTGAACAAGCAAACCTAAAATACATTCCTTAAAGAACATGAGCATCTCAGGGAGAAAATTCAACTAGGCCTAAATTGCCGATGTTCGTGTAGGACTCTAGTTCCTTGGAGAAGCATTCTCCCTCCTGCTCCCCTATTTAAGATCGGAAATGTTGTAGTTCAAAATATGACCTTCTGCAGTTTAGCGAGAGTCAAACTGTATCCTTCTAGACTTGGAGGAATATTGCCAGTTTCCCCGTTATTTTAATTCGAAAGCTGCACAGAACAGAATACTGTCCAAGGAAAATGGTAGCCACTTCCTGATGTGTATAAGAGCTGCAAAAGTTCCTTTTCTAGTTTCCTCCTTAGCAGGTTTGCATGTTCAATATAATTCTAGGACGAAAAAAACAAAAAAGTCTTGTTTACCTGAAAGGGATCAAGTGCTCAGCCCTGAACATACTGTAGGAAAGAGGGTTGATTTTTCCTTAATTAGCAGAAATGTTCCAATGAGAGCCAACGGATTCAACCAAGGTTGGCCGAGCTTGGCAATGACAACCATGAACAAAGATTTCTTCTGTGGTTCATGGAGTCTACCTGGACCCCCTTGTGGGTAGAAACACCCTTTCTGCTCCTAAACTCATGCACAGATTACTTTTGAAAGTTTTGGCCCAGGAAGACCAACTCAACCACAGAATTTGCATCTCAAGTTGTGATGAAGCGTTTCATCCTTCGGTTATTAATAATGAAAATGTCGCTTCAAGTCCAAAGAAGGCGAGACATTTCTATTTGGTTTGAAGGCAAAAAGCTGGCTTTGGCTACTTCTTGTAGGTGCTGTTCTTCCATGGAGTGGCAAATCTTGGCTTCCTATAGAAGTTCTGGGCACCCCTGTTGGATCTTGCTCAAGAGATGCCGTAGGAACCGGAGCAGGGGTGGGATTCACATAATTTACCTACCGGTTCGCCCAGCAGCACCAAAAATGCGAGTGCGTGCACGGGCGCGCTCGCTTCGCTTGCGCACGCCTCATCCGCGCATGTGCAAAACATTCCGCACATGCGCATCAGGGGTGGGTTTCTCCCAGTTCGGACTGCTTCGTCCGAACAGGTAGCGACCCGCTGGTGACGTCACGATGACATCACTGAACCGGATCGGTCGGTGCGGGTCCGTGGGGGCCGCCATCTTTTTTTTGAAAAAATTTTTTGAATTTTTTTTAATTTTTAATTTTCCTTTTGAGCATGCACAGAAGCCGACTTCCGGCACTGTGCATGCGGTCGCCATCTTTTTTTCGGCTTTGGGTTTTGTTTTGTTTTGGATTTTTTGTTACTGCGCATGCACGCGTGCGCAAAGCGCGCATGCGCCCACGTGCTGCGCCCTCGTGGCACGGGAGGGAGCGAACCGGCAGCGAGGTAACTTGGAACCCACCCCTGATGTGCATGGCTCACGGCTCACAAGCGCTGCTTGAAATTGTGGCAGCACTCAAAGACTGCCTTTGGTGTCAGCGCTGGTGAGTTGAGCTGTTGTTAAGCTCAGCTGAGGCATGGCAATCCGCTCTGCCGCACAAATCAGCTGGGAATATAGGACAGGGAACGGCGGGGGTGGAACGGCGGGGCCAACCAGAGGTGGTATTTGCCGGTTCTCTGAACTGGTCAAAATGGCCACTACCAGTTCGCCCGAACTGGTCTGAACCGGCTGAATACCACCTCTGAACCGGAGTCTCTCTGATGATGGCAGGGATGCAAGCAATGATCATCACCCATCTCTAGAAGGAATGACGATCTAGAACTCCTCGTTCCTAGTCAAGGAGCTTGTTCCTAAGGGTCTGGTGATAAGAGCAGATAGCGGAAGCAGTGCCTCCACTCAGATCTTTGACCCAATCATCTCAGTTTCAGCTTAAAGGCCACTCTTGCTTTTCCTCTGAAGAGCCTGGAACAGCCTAGTGCTACAGAGAAGGCCAGTCAAAGCGAAACAAGCAATTATTTTCACTTAACTAGCTAAGAGGAATAACCAAGTGTCTTCTTTCTCTCTCTCTTCCTGATTGTTGGAGCTTTAGTTTAGAACAAGGGTTGGCGGCTTCCAGCTTCTCAGAGGTATGGCCTCTTGTTGTCAATAAAGATAAAGTTCTTCAAAGGAAAGAACAAAGGAAAGAAACAAAGCAAGGAAATTATGGGATTGTGCTTCCTCCCAACATAGAATGGACAGCAAAGAAATTCTGGAGAAAGTTGAAGCAATGACCAAGATGAAGAATGGACAACAGAGTAAGCTGGAAAGAAATGTAGTGCTATAGTTATATTATCATTTTTTTTTACAGTGCTGGGAAATCAGGACTTAATATTGCCTTCCCTCCCCAGATCTGTGTCTTTTCTTCCTTCCTCCTGCTCTAAGGCTTTCTGAAGCAACTCTCCCATCAGATGGCAAGCTTAATATCACCAGCAGGCAGGAAAGAGAAGAGACACGGAGAAGCTGAACCTTCAAACATTGGGTAGCGGTCTACTTTGGAGGTCTCAAAAGGCTGGAGCAACAACAAACATGTCTTGCCAATGAACTAGCTCAACTTTCCTTGAGACTCTACCAGTTTTCAACAATGGACGTCCAGTCAAAAACCTTGATGGTTTTGTACACGGGAGGTCTCCTCAAGAGGACAGGGCTGCTCTCAATAGCAAAAGGCACAAAAGGTAGCACCTTGGAGGTCAGAACAGGTCTCTTACATGGCTGTCAAGTCCATCTGACCTGAGTTGAGCCAATGGGCAGGCTTTGGAAACCAAGGAGAACCAATCAGGGAGCTTAGAATGGGGAAAATGAAGAAAAGGCAGTAGACAATATCTGATGGACCTCAAGTAATGCTGAGAGGACCTCTCCTCTCTCTTGGGACAAGAGGCCAGGTCTGTGAGGTATACACTTTTTTCTCCCCATTCCTGAATCAGCAGCTCCTGACCATCAGAGGTCTAAGCCACCCTAGGCTTGAAGGCCAAGGAAACGGGCTGTGTTTAGCACATCATCTCTGGTGAGGTAGCAACCACAGAGCTGTCGATATCCCGTGAAAGATTCTCGGCCGTGCAGCACTCGCCAATTGTCTACGAAGAGGGCCTACAGAAGGAATGAAAAGAAGCAAAATGAGGAAGGCTATTGTTGTGGCCCGCCAGCGGCCAGTGGAGCTGGCAGCAGATTCGGACAGTGAGGAGGTTGGGGAGGAACATGGGCCAGTCCTGGAGTCTGGGGAATGCTCTGACGAGTGCTCTGCGTCGGAGGCAGAGATAGGGCCAGGGCAGCCTGACAGTTATCAGTTGCCTTTGGAGTCAGACATTAGTGAGGCAGACGAAAAGCTGGAGCCTGTTCCCAGTGTGCGCATGCGCAGAGTTGCCAGACGAATGGAACAGCTGAGGAACAAGGGTCAACTTGGGAATAAGGCCACAGGTGGACGATGAAATGGCCTCTCCCATAGGGAATAAAAGAGGAGCGAAAGGGGAGGGGTGTTTGCAGGAGACAATTACTTCATTTCTGCATTCTTGCCAAGTATTGCGGCCGTCTGAAAGATATCGGCCTAGCCACTCTCCAAGCCTGATAAAGGTCGGTAATTGTGAACTATCTTGAAAGACTGTGGGAGAGGACAGACATTGCTGGAGAGAAATTCACTGTACATTAAATAAAAGGGGTTTTATCGGGGCGAGGAGTCTGCTTCGTGGTTTGGGAAAAGCCTAGGTCAGAACAGCTATGTAGATAGTCCTTGACTTACCACCGTTCTTTTAGTGACAATTTGAAGTCGCAATGGAACTGAAAAAAGTGACTTCTGGCCATGTTTCACACTGATGACTCATTGCAGCATTCCCCCAGGGTCACATGATTTACATTCAGACGCTTGACAACCGACTCACATTTATGACGGTTGCAGTGTCCCAAAGTCACGTGATCCCCTTTCGCGACCTCCTGACAAGCGAAGTCCATGGGGAAACCGGATTCCCTTAATAACCATGTTACTAATTTAAGAACGGCAGTGATTCACTTAACAACTGTGCCGAGAAAAGTCATAAAATGGGGCAAAACTCACTTAGCAAATGTCTCACTGACGTAAATTTTGGGCTCAATTGTGGTCGTAAATTGAGGACTACCTGTATAGTCAGTCCTCGATTTACAAACATCAAAGGTTAGGAGCCTGGACTTCCATCACTAAGGGAGGTTGTTAAATGAGTCACGCCTGATTTTACAACCTTTTTTCATCATTAGATGAATCACATGACTCAAGCAAATCTGGTGTCAGGGTTTCAAGTAACACACCCAATGGAATCAAAACTCCAAGGCAGGCATATTCCTCAAAGTATAGATTTATTAGGCATGTCATATTGGCACGTCTGGGGAAACCTGACTCTAAACCCCCCTCGGGTTTCCCCCCAGTTAAAAGTAAAGTTTTCTTTCCCCTGCCCATGCAATCCATCACAGGGTCCAATCAAGCCACAGTCCAAGGGTCAGTTGGTCTCAGATCCCACCTCCTTAGCACCTGGTGGGAAAGTCCTTGGTTCTCAGAGGAAAGAATTGTTCTGACCTAGGCTTCCCCAAACCACGAAGCAGACTCCTTGTCCTGACAAAAATCCCTTTTTATTAAGTTACTGTGAATTCTTCTCATTCACATCCAGAAAAGTCTTTCAAGAGAACATTTACAGTCACAGACCTTATCTGGCTTGGAAGAGCTGCCAGGCCGATATCTTCAAAACTTGGCAAGGAGTCTCTGAGAGTCACGAACCAATTAAGCGAACTAATTGTCTCCTGCAAACTCCCCTCCCCTTTCGCTCCTCTTTATTCCCTATGGGAGGGGCCATTCACCGTCCACCTGTGGCTTTACTCCCGAGTCGAACCTTGTTCCTTAGCTGTTTTCTCCTGGCAGCTCTGCGCATGCACACACTGGGAACAGGCTCCAGTTGTTCTTCTGCCCCATTGATGTCCGACTCCGAAGGCAGCTGACAACTGTCGGACGGCCCTGGCCCCATCTCTGCCTCTGACGCAGAGCATTCGTCAGAGCCTCCCCCAGACTCCAGGACTGGCCCATGTTCCTCCCCAACCTACTCACTGTCTGAGTCTGCCACCAGCTCTGCTGGCTGCTGGCGGGCCACAACAAGAATTTTATTTTGGCTACAATCCCCCAGCTATCTCTACCTCTCCCCTCCCATTCCCATAGCTCAAATCATCTCCGCTGTGGCAGCCCTGAAGGTGCCAGGGGAAAATGGCTTCAGGGCTGACATCTGGCTTTCCCCATTGACTTTGCTTGTTGGAACCAGCTGAGAAGGTTGCAAATGGCAATCAAGTGGGACACTGCAACCCTCATACATACATGCCAGTTATCAAGCACCTGGATTTTTATCATGCGACAACAGATATGCTGCAACAGTTGTGGGTGTGAGAACGTGGTGCCTTGAAGGTTGTACTCCAAAAGTAAGCAGGGTAGGAACCTGGTGTTTTTCTTGGGTGGGGGGGAAGGGTATTGGGAGTTTTAAGAGGCCAAATGGGTCTCAGCCAGCTTCTCCCAACAAGCCACCTTCTAACTTACTTTGCCTGGTTTGAGTTTGACCCAGAGCTCGTTCTCGGGCCTCCGTAACTCAGTGGTGAGGGTGCGGTGTGCAATGTACCAACGGTGCACAGTGTCATGAGGCACTGTGTTAATGACAGCTCGGTCATAATTATTGTACCTAAGAAGAAACAGACGACTAGTGAAATGCATTTGGTTGGAAGGGTCCCTACTAGTGAGAACCACCTGTTGCTGAACCCCTACAGAGAAGTAGCTTCAATCATCATTGGCCAACCACGATCAAACTGGTTTTATACATTATAGTCAGTCCCCTGGCACTCTGGGATGGCTTAAGCCATTATGAACCAGGTTCATAGGTAGCAATCCATAAGCCATGATTAACTATCTACAAGAGGTTGTTCTGACCCAGCTCCCCAAACACGACAAACCCTCTGACGTGAACTCAAAAGATTCCTTTATTAGGAATGCTGGTAGCCCCAGCAAAAAGTTTATCTCACATGCTAACAAGTCCGTCAGTCCGGAAGATGAATAGTTGTCTGCCACATTTATTCATCTCCGCCCCCTGCCTTTTATCCCCAGAGCTAGGATGGGGCCTTGCTAGCAGCGGTGGCACTTCCTTCCCCAGGATCGGCCCACGGCTTTCCACTGATCTCCCCTTCTCTGCCTTCTGCGCAGCTGCGTGTCAGGCACTGGCCCCAGCTGTTCCTCCTCTTCCTCATCAGCCACCTCCAGACCTGGGGGCTGTTGACTCTCCATCTGAGGGCTGACGGACGGCCCAGGCTCCGCCTCTGTCTCTCTCTCTGACAGCTCCATTCCCTCTTCCCCCTCGGAGCTCCCAGGTTGCCCTGATGCTCACCCTGACTCCCATGCCTCCTCCTCCTCCTGATTCGGCTGCTGGAGTGGCTGGCGGCCAACAGGCCACAACAGAGGTAGATTCACATCATAGGCTGAGCCAGGAACAAGCAGATTCTTCTATGGCGTACAGCAGGGGTCCCCAACCCGCAGGCCATGGCCCGGTGCTGGGTCATGGCCCGTTCAGAACTGGGCTGCACAAGTGCCAGGTGTGTCAAGTATGAAATGTTGGCAGCTATGTGCCTCTTCGTTTCAACTTGCCATAGTAAGGAGGGGGAGTTGTTGCTTTAGAATGGGTTAGATGGAGAAACGAAACCTCCACGATTCTGCTGAAGACGATGAGAGCCTGAATCCTTTTCAAGGACATTGTAGCAGGTGTGGAGTTGAAGCAGACGGTTCCCATAACAAAGTGAACTTGTTTACATGGACTATGTGAGAGGTTGGGGGTTTGGCTGGAGGAAATTATTGTTTAATTCTATGAACTGGTGTTTGGGAACCTCAGAGTTAGTTTTGTTTTGACATTACCATGCGGTGTATTCAATAAACAGTAAGTTTTTTGGAAATGGAATGAGCCTGGAGTTTTATTTGGATTCTTGAGCTGCATGTTGACAAGGTGAGCATGTGTGCGCAGCTCCATTTGCAGGAGTGGCGGGCACTCTCTCGCGCATATGAAGCTTCATTCATGCATGTGCCTGCTGCTCACACAGAACCATTTCCTCTCCCCCTCTCCCCCCAAGCAGGTCCGCAAAGCCAGAAAAGTTGGGGACCACTGGCTTAAAGGGTGATGTCCCTATGAAGGCAAGTCTCAGCAGAAGGTCATCCCCCTCACCTGATCAGGTAGAGCTCCTTGTTCCAGGGGTAGATATTCAAGACAGGCCCAACCCCAATCATGTGGTTGCGGCAGCTTCCCATGTTCTCGATGTATTCGTGCTTCAGTGGCACCTTCGTGAGAAGGTCAAAGTCCTCTGGGGCTCGCTGTAGCACTTGTTCTGCGGCATAGAAACCGTCCACCAGAAGCGTCCGGCCCCCCGTCCCTTCATGCCGGAGGCAATGGAATATCTGGATGCTAAGAAGAAACAGTCAATTAGTTGTAGGAATGGAAACCTGGAAGGGACAGAAACCAGAAGGGAATAAATTGCTCAAAAGAGCCTTTTTAAAAAGTATTCTAGCAATCTTGAAACACTAGACCAGTGATGGCGAACCTTTTAGACACCGAGTGCCCAAACTGCGCGCATGCATGCCAAAACTGAAAGGTGTGCGTGCGTGCGTGTGTGCACAAATGCGTGCATGCGCGGACATGCGTGCCCGCATGTGCGGACATGCACGCATGTGCAGCAGAGACCCGAAGACCAGATGGCCGGCGAGAGGCGGGGCATCCCAATACCGGCAGCGCGGCAAGATCTTTTTCTTTCGTGAGCTTCTGTTTAGTTGTTTGCAGGGAAACAGAAGCTCACAAAAGAAACGCCATGGAGATCTGACCTGGGGTGATGGCGCGCGTGCCAGAAGAGAGGGCTCTGCATGCCACCTCTGGCACGCGTGTCATAGGTTCGCCATCATGGGACTAGACTGATGATCTCTCTACTCTGGTATGTTATCCCACATTGGAATTAGATGGCTTAGCTTCCTTAGATGTATCAACTCTATCTATCTATCATCTATCTATCTATCTATCTATCTATCTATCTATCTATCTATCTATCTATCTATCTATCTATCTATCTATCTATC
>QLTV01001009.1:1285988-1299269 GCA_003457575.1 Thermophis baileyi
TCTACCTCTACCTCTCCCTCTCCCTCTCCCTCTCCCTCTCTCTCTCGCTCCATCCATCCATCCATTCATCCATCATCTATCTACGATATCCATTCATCATCTGTCTGTCTATCATCCATCCATCCATCCATCCATCCATCCATCCATCCATCCATCCATCCATCATGTCTGTCTGTCTGTCTGTCTGTCTGTCTCTCTCTCTCTCTCTATCTATCTAATATTGACTATAACATCTATCCTACTGCGATTCTATGGTGCCATGTTATGGCAATTTTTATGTTTTTACTCTAATATGTCTGAAATGGAATAGGGTTTCCTGCCTGAGCAGGGGGTTGGACTAGAAGACCTCCAAGGTCCCTTCCAACTCTGTTATTCTATTCTATTGCATATTTTACCACGTCCATTCTATTATCCGCACACTTTAGGTACATGTATTTGTTGATGCTTCATTTAAACTTATATTTGTGTTTGTATGTCTAATGTGCTTTATTAGTGTTGTATATCAGTGATTGCATAACTTGTGTAGATGCCATACGGGTAATCCTGGACTCACAACCACAACTGAGTCCAACATTTCTGTTGCTAAGCTGCTGTAGGTGGAATGTTCTTGGTGGTTCCTCGATGAAGCTGTTGCTTACTGTTTGATTGTTTGTCTGAGTTGGTGTAGCGTTACTCTTGGTGTTAATCACCAGGGTCATTGACAGAGATGGTGGCCAAAGAAATCGAATAAAGAAAGAATTAATCTCTGCTTATCTGGATATTGATTAATACTAGATCAACAATACCAGACCAACAATCAAGCAGTAGACAATACCCCATCAAGGAACTACCAATGTCAGATCAAGCCACTTGTATGCAAACTGAAAGCAAACCTCACTCCCTTCTAGCACTGATGAGGTTACCTAGTTGGATAATGAAACATCTGCAAAGAAACCACCTAAGCACAAAATAAACAGTACCCATATGATTCAGTTTGAGGTGTGCAAAACATTCTGAGGTTCCAGTGCCAATTCATGAGCAATTTTTCTCAAGATAGGAGAGGCACTGTGAGATAATGTGTCAGAATGGCCCATACCACCAGCTACAGTCATCTTATTCGTGGTGTTCTGCCTCTTTGGCAAATTGGCTCATACCCACAAGGTTCCTGAAAGTAAGTGGTATCTGTATGACGGTCCAAAGCCAGTTTGGTGTAAGCGGTGTCTCCGCGGGAGAAGTCAGAGGTGAAATACCACATCCTGCCGTAAATAGTTTCTCTAGAGGAAAAGAGAAAAGAAAATGAGAAAAGAAGGCAAAGAAACAGACAGAGAACCAACACTGCGTTTTACAGATTAACAGAGTTGGAAAGGACCTTGTAGGTCATCTAGTCCAACCCCCCCGCCCAAGCAGGAGACCCTACACCATTTCTGACAGATCCCTCTCACAGTTACTGCTATTAAGCCTGGTTTCACCCAGTCTATATGTGTACGTTTGGGTTTTCTTGCCTAAGTGTAAGACTTTACTTTTCTCTACATTGAATTTCATTTTGTTAGATAGGGCCCAGTGTTCAAGTCTGTCAAGATCCATCTGGATATCAACTCTTCCTACAAAGTGTGGATCTTCCGGATAAAATCAAAAGCATAATTGTCCGTGACACTATTACATTTCACAATTCCCAGTAACATCTGGAAACATGGAACTTTTGCTTGTTTGGCCAGGAATGATTCCAGCTGTTTCAATCCTTAAGGGTTGGGTAATTCAGTATAGGTCCTTGACTTACAACAGTTCACTTAGTGACCGTTCGAAGTTACAACGGCACTGAAAAAAGTGACTTATGACCGATTCTCGCACTTACGACCGTTGCAGCATCCCCATGGTCAGGTGATCAAAATTCAGACGCTTGGCAACTGACTCATATTTATGACGGTTGTAGTGTCCCGGGGTCATGTGATCCCCTTTTGCGACCTTCTGAGAAGCAAACTCAACGGGGAAGCCAGATTCACTTAACAGCCGTGTTACTAATTTAACAACTGCAGTGATTCACTTAACAGCTGCGGCAAGAAAGGTTGTAAAACGAGGCAAATTCACTTAAGAAATGTCTCGCTTAGCAACAGAAGTGCTGGACTCGAGGACTACCTGTACTGACAGAATTACAGATAAGTCAGATGAATATCTTTAATTGTGTTTATTAATGATCAGGGGTTCTTGTCACTATTCTGAATGGCTTATAGCAAGTTACACACCCACAATGCAACACCAGACCTTAAAACTGCTTCTCAATCAATAGAATTGGGCCAATAGATTGAGATAGCTCGTTGTTATTACTCTTATTATGCAGAGATTTAATTCATTGCTCTTTAAATGTTTTTTTTTTTTAAATTTACCCACTACATGTAAGTTGTTTGCAAAACTTTCATTCAAATGCAAGGGGCAATCTTTTTTTTTTAAAAAATCAGGTGTAAGCTGTACATCTCACACAAAATCTACTGAAATCTGCTGGTATCTGCTGGAATAGATTGAGACATTTGACAAGGAAATGGTCATGAACTTGGAGAAGCAAACATTCAATGCCAGCGTGATGCATTTTGGAAATTCTCAGATTTTTTTTTTTTTAAAAAAAGCCTCTTTCAAAATAATTTAGGCTAAGGGTTAGCAATCTGGGCAGAGAAGGAGAAGAAAGGAGCAAGGAACCATTGCAAATCCCTTTTTCTTAAGACGCCTGGCCAATTCAAGGTCAGCCTGGCAAGTTAATTTTAATTAGATGTGTGAGTTGTGTTTCTTTGCCCTTTCCTCCCAAGCAGAGAAAACTGTTTTGATCTTTAGATCTCCCAGGACTAAGGCTGCCCTTTCGATCTGCTCAGTCAAAACAGGAAACAGGGCTTGCCCCAACCACTAAAACATTCCCACCCTGCCACAAGATCTTGCTTCTTTTCTCTCTAGCTCAAGATCTTTCACTGCCTTTCAGAAAAACTGGATTTTTGCTAGAACTGCGCATTACTAGCCTGCAAACGGTAGACCTTAATATCTTAGCAAAAACAAACAAACCTGGCAGTATATTTAAGCAGAGAAGAAATATCATGGCTATAATTCAAGAAGAGACTCTAGAAGCAATTGATGGTATTAATATAGTAGTACAGGAGGCGATCTGCATTGGTGAGAATTCAGAAGGGAAAAATATCTGCTTTCTAAAGAGAACCGTTTCAAGACAGGACAACCAGGAAGAAAGGGTGCAGTAAGATTATCTTGGGGAGGAACTCTCATATTTCTGCTCAGCAAGTTCAAGCAGAGAATTAAAAAGTTCAAAGAAGAGCACCTAAGACGATCAAAGGCCTGGAGACTAAGCCATATGAAGAACGGCTGCAGGTTTTAGGTTTGGCTAGTCTAAAGAAAAGAAGAATTAGGGGGTAACATGATAGCAGTATTCCAGTATTTGAGGGGCTGCCACAAAGAAAAGGGGGGTCAGATTATTCTCCAAAGCACCGGAGGGCAGGACAAGAAACAATGGTTGGAAACAAATCAAAGAGAGAAGCAACTTAGAACTAAGAAGAAATTTCCCAACAGTGAGGACAATTAACCAATGGAACAGCTTTGCCTTCAGAAATCGTAAGCGCTCCATCACTGGAGGTTTTTAAGAAGAGTCTAGAGACAGTCACTCATCTAAAATGGTATAGGGGTATAGGTTCTCCTGCTTGAGCAGGGGGCTGGACTAGAAGACCTCCAAGGTCCCTTCCAGCTTCTATTCTATGCAAAGGTAGTCCTTGACTTACAACCATTGGTTTAATGACTGTTCAAAGTTACAACAGCACTGAAAAAAAGTGACTTGTGACCAGTTCTCTCTCTTGTAACCATTGTAGTATCCCCACAGTCACATAATCCAACTTCAGGTGCTTAGCAACTGGCAGGTATGTACGATGGTTGCAGCATCCCCGGGGTCCTGGATTGTCATTTGCCACCTTCCTAGGAGCTTCTGACAAGCAAAGTTAATGGAAGACGTTAGATTTGATGAATGACCATTTGATTCACTTAGCAGCTATAGTAATTCATGGCAAAAAGGTTGCAAATGACTCACTTAACAACTGCCTTGCTTAGCAACAGAAATTTTGGGCTCAACAAAAAAGATGTTGATGTCAGGTTCCAAAAAGGAAGGAAAGACTCCAAACCCAAACCTGGTTTGTTACTTCTTGTTTTACTCCCCTTCTGGCACAAACTGACAATCACAAACTCAAAGAAATATCTTGTTAGGGCTACTTGCCCATGCTCCCCACCACCTTTTAAACACTAATCACCGCCCCACCCACTCACACGCGCAGCTCCCTCCGTGCTCTGGAATTGAAGCCACCATCTGCATGCCTTCAGGCCCATCCTTCTCTGCCTGCGGGCCAATGGAGTCTTTGAGGGAGGACTGGTCCTCAGCTGAATGGCCAGTCCTCCACGGAGGTCCAGGACGGCTCAGGAGAGTGACAGCTGATTCCCGGCTGCAGCCGCGCCTCCCTGCTGATGTCATTGCCACGTGACCGCCTCTCAGCTGTTTGGCGGCCACGCGGCCTGCTCCCTGCGTGTGCGTGGCCAGCTGGCTCTTTCTCTTGTTGCCGCTGTGCCTCCGCCGCCCGGGGAGGTGAGATTTGGTGTGGCGGCGAGGCTGGCGGCTCCCGATGGGGTGGGTGGCTTCTGGGCTGGCGGCTGGCCAGAGCCTTCAGGGCGGTGGCTCCCCGCCGAATGGCAGCTCCGGGCCGGCCGGCACACCGGAGCTGACAGTGGAGACTTTGGAAAAAGTGCAGAGAAGAGCAACTAGGATAATTAAAGGCCTGGAGACTAAAACATACGGTTGCAGGAATTGGGTATGGCCAGTCTAGAGAAAAGAAGGACTGGGGGGATATGATAGCAGTATTCCAGTATTTGAGGGGCTGCCACAAAGAAGAGGGGGTCAAGCTATTTTCCAAAGCACCCAAAGGCCAGACCAGGAATAATGGATGGAAACTGAACAAGGAGAGAAGCAACCTGGAATTAAGGAGAAACTTCCTGACAGTGAGGACAATTAACCAGTGGAACAGCTTGACTTCAGAAATCGTGGGCACTCCATCACTAGATGTTTTTAAGAAGAGACTGGACAGTCACTTGTGTGAAATGGTATAGGATCTCCTGCTTGAACAGGGGGCTGGACTAGAAGACCTCCAAGGTCCCTTCCAGCTCTATTCTGATTGAATTATGGTTGTGAGTCAAGGACTACCCGTATTAGGGAACTAACTCACAACCCAATGTGCTTGACCTGCCTGTGAACCCAGATTCAATATTTAATACTTTAATCCCATTTTAATCAAAGGGAAACGTCTCAAAAAGAAAAGAAAAGGGACAAAACCATGAGGAAGTCTTCCTCCGATGTTTCGTAGTTACCTGATCAAACTAACCCTCTCTGCTATGATCTCCGTGTCTTCTTTGGTCGGGGGAACATTTTCCACGAATGCAATGCCGTACAGCAGGAAGTTCTGCAGGAATTCTCTCAGTCCCTCGTTGGTTTCCAAGAAACTTTGGTAGTTGACCGAAGGCACTTGAGCTTCCTGGTAAATTTCGGCATTCCACAGGATCCGGGGTTGCATGACCTGATGCTTCTGTCCCTCGTAGCTGTTCATCAGCAGCCATTCCAGACCATACTTGGTCACGTGGCCATCTGGCCCTGGTGGTGACAGGAGACAGACAGGTGTAACGTCCTTCCTCCCTTCAGCTCCAGAGGTAGGTTCCTACTGGTTCGGACCGGTTCTATAGAACCAGTAGTAACTTGGCAGCCTGGGTCGCTGGAACCAGCAGCGACCCAGGCCTGCCACGCCCCTGAACCGGCCATAGGCGCTGCCATCTTGTTTTTTGCTTCTGCGCATGCGCAAAAGCTTTAACTACTGTGCATGCGCGCGCGCGCGAAGTGCATCCCTGAGCAAACCAGCAGTAAAGAAAACCGGAAACCACCCCTGTTCAGCTCCAAACTGTGTCAAGCTGAATGCAGGTCAGAATGCCCAAGGATACACACAATCCCACACCCCAATCAAATTCAGGCTTGACAACAGGGTTATGGGAACGTTCTTCAAAACGTGGGTGTTGTATGACTAAGTTCTCAAGTGGCTTGGTTTTGCTTCTTGTAAACCAGGTTAGCACACTTTGGGATTGTTAAAAAACAACACGACAGTTAAGGCAAGCTATGGATTAGCACACAGCGTAAACCCAGCCAAAAATTCTGTTGGTCCTTTCTTCCAAGGGTAAGTATTTGTTAGGGATAGACAGGTAGTCCTCGAGTTATGACCACCACTGAACCCAAAATTGCTAAGTGAAACATTTGTTAACGGAGCTTCGCTCCCTTTGTTGACTTTCTGTGCCACAGTTGTTAAGTGAATCACTGCATTTGTTAAGTTTCTAACGCGGTTGTTAAGTGAAACTAGATTCCCCATCAAGGTTGCTTGTCAGGTCGCAAAAGAGGATCACATGACCCCGGGACACTGCAACCGTCATAAATTTGAACCCGTTGCCAAGCATCTGAATTTTGATCACGTGACCATGAGGATGCTACAACGGTCGTAAGTGTGAAAAACGGCCATAAGTCACTTGTTTCAGTGCCGTTGTAACTTTGGACGGTCACTAAATAAATTGTTCTAAGTCAAGGACTACCTATATAATAAACCAGTTCAAAGCAACTTTCCAGAATTTGGTGGATTACGCTAACCAAGACCTGTCGACATTGATATTTTTACACACCTGGAAAAAATAAGCTTTGACAGGACCAGATTATAGTAACCAGTTAAAAGATGGAACCTTATTAAGAACACCAAACCAAACTAATGTATCTTTCCTGGCAGAAACCAACCAATGTTACAGCGTTTTCTCCCAAAGCTTTCTGAAATAACCAAGTTTGCACTGCTTGCCATATGACCAGCATTGATAGAACCAGATGGACCTATTTAGGAGGTTAGTCCATCATCCTGACTTGAGCAGTGTATCTGGCAAATATATTAAATTGGTAGACAACCTGTGGCTCGCCTGTTAACAATGACCTACAATACCCAGAATCCTTTAACATTGGACAGGCTTCCTAAGGATGCTGGAAATTGTAGTTCAACCACATTTGAAATGTCACAAATATTTTTGTTTGTTATAGAAGAAAAAAAAAGTCCAGAAAAGTACTGTTGAACTGGGAATAGGTAATTCCTGCACTAAGCTTTGTCATGAATGGCCTTCAAAAATGGGCAGGATGAGGTCTCAATTCTTTACCTGGGAGATGGGGGCTTAATGGGTGCAATGTGTCCCCTGAACTTCTCCAAAATCCTTCAAAACAGCTAAAATGCTTAGCCCTATCCAGTCAGGAGTTCTGGGATTGCAGAAGATCTGTTTTGTGGGCTCCATGTGACCCTAAACAAACTACTGAGCTCAGTGTCAATTGAATGACCAAAGAAGGAAGGAAAGAACCCAGGGGAACAGAAGAATTCCTTGTCTAAATTATTCACCAACTAGAATATTATTTTCCCTCCACTTTCATCTTGAACAAAATCTCCAAGCACATTTGAATGTTCCAACAGCTTTACTTTTGCTATAAACAGAGAGAGCGAGAGAGAGAGAGAGAAAGGAGAGAGAGGAGAAAGAGAGAGAGGAGAGAGAGAAAAGAGAGAAGAAAGAGATGGGGGAGGGAGAGAGAGAGGAGAGAGAGAAAAGAGAGGAGAGAGGAGAGAGGAAAAAGGAGAGGGAGAGAGGGAGGAAGAGGGAGACAGGAGCGGGAGACAGAGGAGAGGGAGAGGGAGAGAGAGAGAGAGAGGGAGGGAGGAAGAGGGAGAGAGAGAGGAGAGAGAGAAAGGAAGAGGGAGAGGGAGAGAGAGAGAGGAGAGGGAGAGAGAGTGGGAGAGGGAGAGAGGGAGAAACATTTCCATCCCCATTTCAGAAAGAAGCAATCTCCAGAACCATCTCCCACTCTGCCTTTGGAGACACAAAACTCCAGAAACTCACAGGTGAGAAAGAGAGTGGTCTCATCGACTCGTACCGCCTGGGGCTTGATCGTGAGATCCACACTGGCTGTATCCAGACTGCGTTGGTTGGTCTTGTTGTTGTAGCAAGACGGCGAGCGGCAGTGGTCACGAAGCCAAAAGTAATCGAAGCGCATCAGAGTGTCCCTGTATTTTAGCTCTAGGAAAACAAGATAAAACAAGATCCTTCCCTCGGTCAAAACAAGTGTCAAAAAGAAAGCTTTCCACTTCCTCTTAAACTATGAGCATATTTTACAATCAGTGCAACTTGCAGAATACAGAAGAATAGAACTGGAAGGGACCTTGGAGCAGAGGTGGGATTCAGCAGGTTCTGACCAGTTCTGGAGAACCGGTAGCAGAAATTTTGAGTAGTTCGGAGAACCAGTAAATATCACCTCTTACTGGCCCCGCCCCCATCTATTCTCTGAGTCCCAGCTGATTGGGAGGAAATGGGGATTTTGCAGTAACCTTCCCCTGCCACACCCACCAAGCCATGTCCACCAAGCCATGCCACGCCCACCAAGCCACACCCACAGAACCAGTAGTAAAAAAATTTGAATCCCACCACTGCCTTGGAGGTCTTCTAGTCCAACCCTCCACTTAAGCAGAAGACCCTATACCATTTCAGACAAATGGTTGTCCAATCTCTTCTTAAAAACCTCCAGTGTTGGAGCACCCACAACTTCTGAAGACAAGCTATTCCATTGGTTCATTGGTCTCATTGTAAGGAAATTTCTCCTTAGATCTAGGTTGCTTCTCTCCTTGATTGGTTTCCATCCACTGCTTCTTGTCCTACCCTCAGGTGCTTTGGAGAATAGCTTGACTCCCTCTTCTTTGTGGCAACCCCTGAGATATTGGAACACTGCTATCATGTCACCCCTAGTCCTTCTCTTTTTAGACTAGACATAGCTAATCCTCTCAATTGTTCATCATACAGTTTTGCCTCCAGCCCACTAATTATCTTTGTTGCTCTTTTCTGCACCCTCTCTAGAGTTCCAACATCTTTTTTGTGGGATGGTGATCAAAACTGGATGTAGTATTCCAAGTGTGCTCTTGTTCGGGAACAGAGCAGGGGTGAAATCCAGCAGGTTCTGGAGAACCGGTAGCGGAAATTTTGAGTAGTTCAGAGAACCGGTAGCGGAAATTTTGAGTAGTTTGGAGAACTGGCAAATACCACCTCTGGCTGGCCCCAGAGTGGGGTGGGAATGGAGATTTTGCAATATCCTTCCCCCTGGAGTGGGGAGGGAATGGAGATTTTGCAGTATCCTTCCCCTGCCACGCCCACCAAGCCACACCACGCCCACCAAGCCACGCCCACAGAACTGGTAGTAACAAAATTTGGATTTCACCACTGAACAGAGGTCCATATATCAGCAAATATACTTCCAGAAATGTATGGACCACACCTGAACACACTCAGATTGGCTTTTTTTCCCCCATGGAAAAATGTTCTGGAAACAAACTGCCCTGTTTTGCAAATAATTACCAACGTGCACTCACACTTGGTAATGTTTCACTCCACAGAACTGACAGAAATAATAAAAGGCAATTATAAGCACTGTCAGACAGCCAATTTGAAGTAGCGGTCAAAGGCCCTGGATTAGAAGCCAGAAGACCAAGACTTATGGCCCTGCCTTAGGCACAAAAGCCAGTGGCGTGACTCTGGACCGGTCCCTCCCTCTCAGCCCTGGGAAGGAGAAGGCAAGGGCGAACCAACTTCTGAAAAACCTTGCCAAGAAAACTCCAGGGATGTTGTCCAAGCAGTGCCAGGAGTCCAGACAGATTTGAAGGCATTAAAAAACAACACCACCCTGTTAAAACCAGAATTAAAACACTATGAAAACATGTTAAAAATAAGTAATTGGTCAAATGATTAATTAGTCAATGAAAACCTGCTTGGGCAGCAAATGCGTGATTACATAAAAATGTTTTTGCCTGCTCTGAAAGGCTAACAGACAGGGAACTGGTCTAATCCTGCCCTTGATAGGAAGATCTTTCAGTATTTGACTGAGAAACCCTGGAAAAAATAGTGGACTTTGCTGCTCTATGCATAACTTGTGACTCAGCCTAATTTCTTGTGTTCTTATAAGCTTCCCCATTGCCTGTCTATTGAACAAGCTGCTTAAGCATCTAGTTATAATATAAGTATGGGTATTTATAAAGCCAAGATGGCATCATTTGCCTGAAAGGGACGTAATGAGAAAATCTGGAGAGAAGGTTTGCAGGGCCCTCCCTCCCTCCCTTCTCCTCTCCCCTCCTCTCCCTTCCCCTCTCCTCTCTTCTCCCCTCCCCTGATAATGCTGGAATGCACCAGAGGATGGACCATGAGCATGGAATAATGTTCAAGTGTAGGACAAAGAAGACTAGAAAGGAGAAGGAACAGAATGTAGGCCTTTAGAAACGAGCATCACCAAGCGGCTGGCATCTAGAGCAGGAACTCCCCTCCCAATGATGCCTAGAGGTGCTCCTACCATCACCCATCTCTTTTGAACCTCCTTCCCTTCAATGTCCAGTTCTTACCTAGGTGACCATCTTTTAACTGCCAGGCACAGTTGGGTGAGGTGGGGACCGTGTGATGCCAATGGGTCGAAGCTGGAAGAATCCTGAAACCTTTCTTCAGCTGGTGGTGGAAGCTGCAGAGCACCTGCCTCAGCTGACAGCCCCACATCCTGGGGAAGGGAGACCCAAAAAGAGAGAACCGTCACTGACTCCTAGAATCAACTGAAAATCCAAAGCAACTGTCAGTGTTCCGAGTAACGCATCCAAAGAAATCAGAACTCCGAGGTAGGCAGGTCCCTCAAAGAACACGTTTATTGGATACATCATATCGGCACAGCTAGTGAAAACCAACTCTGAAGTTTCCCGTGCTAATACCGTATTTCCCTGAAAATAAGACCCTGTCTTATATTTTTTTAAACCCTGAAATAAGCCCTTGGCCTTATTGCCATGCACTCAAAAGCCCGATTGGGCTTATTATCAGGGGATGTCTTATTTTGGAGGAAACAGGGTAGCATAATTAAAAAAGTAACTGTTTCCCTCCCCAATTGTCCCAAGTCACATTGTCCAATTAAAACAGTCGGCAGGCTCCTCAGTCACTCCTCTCCTCCTTCAACTGCCACCTGTTGGGATGACCTTGGTTCCCATGGGAAGGCTCATTGTTGTGTCTGCAGACGGTCTATCTACCTCTCCCCACCTCCCCCTTAGAGTGTGGGGCAATTATGAAGCTGCAAAAGATGGCTTCAGCCAGGTTCGATTCAGAATTGACAGCAACTCTGCTATCTGTGCTTTAGCCCTGGAGGGTCAATGAAAGAGCAGAATGCAGGTTTTTATAACCAAAAATTACAGTTTCCTACCCAATTTTGTAGCAGTAGCAAGCTAATGAGATGGGGACTCTGAAAAACCAATGAAGTAACTTGAATTAAAGAGAGAGCATCTTTGAAGCATCCCAGCACCCCCCCAAAGCACCGAAGAACAGCAGGGGAGCACATCTGCCTTCTTCCAGATGTAGACAAAGCTGCAAGAGACAGTCTCCAACAGAAGAGAATGTCAGGTTTCCAAGTAATACGTCCCATTCAATAAGAACTCCGAGGCAGGCAAGTTCCTCAAAGAACATTTTATTGGGACATATCAAATTGGCAGATTCCTGGTGGGGGAAAAAAAACGGCTCTAGGTTCCCGCTGGTTTTACACCCAATTAAAAGTAAAACTTTTTCACTTCCCCCAAGAGTCTCCAGTCCCATGGTCCAATCAGCATGCAGTCCAGTTACTAGGTGACCTCAGTCTCTACCTTTCGAACACCTGCACCAATGTCTTTGATTCCCAGGGGAAAGAATTTTATTTAGGCTACAATACCCCAGTTATTTCTACCACCCCCCTCCCTGGCCCCTTCGCTCCAGGCTGTGTCAGCCCTGAAGCCTTGAGAAGAAAAAACCTCCCTAGAGAAAACTAACAAAAGAAAATGGCCACAGTTCAGCCAAGTTCAAGGTTGACAGAGAATCAGGGAGTCCTTGATGCTCTCTGAGCTTGGCTGTTTGCTTGCAAAATCCCTCGCCCCCCCCCAAAAAACCAAAAACAAGATGGCGACGCATGTGCAGTGCCGGAAACTCGGCTTCTGCGCATGCGCAGAAGAAAAAAACCCTGGAAAAAATCCCCCCCCAAATCCCCCCCCCAAAAAATAATAAAAAAAAAAGATGCCACAGACCGGCACCGACCGAACCAGATCCGTGACGTCATCGTGATGTCACCAGCGGGTCGCTACCGGTTCGGGCAAACCAGTCCGAACCGGGAGGAACCCACCTCTGGGTAGGGGGTTAGATTAGAAGACCTCCAAGGTCCCTTCCAACTCTGTTATTTGGAAGTAATTAACTCATATTCAATAAAGATTTACTAAGCCAACCCTTGGAAACTTTAAATGAGCTTTCAGAATAATACTTCCAGGCCAGAATTGCCAGATATATATCACAATTGAGCGTTTTAAACCTAAAATTTGCTTCTTGATTTTTACAGGATACATCTTCAAAAATAATCCGTATCAGATGACCATCTACTCCTACCTCATGGAAATTATTACAGATGAGCAGCTTCCCCAATTAAGGAGTCCAGAGCAGAGTTGCACCCCAAACCTACATCTTCTAGATGCAAGTGTGAGATACCTAGATATGGTTATGCTTCTAACAGCTGTTTCTTTGATAGTTGGAAATTATGACATTTGGACTCCAGAAACTTTATCTGGAGATCTATGGTTTGAAGCCTTCTTACATAGAACAAGAGAAACAAAACCACAAAAACAGTCAGAGGAAGGAAGAATGCCATTATCAAAAGGAATGAAATAGCATTTTTCTAGCTGTCCTATTTTTAAATTTTAAGATATCTGCATGTGCAATTTCTCTCAATACAGGCATTTTGGTGCAGAGAGGCAAACTGCATTGCAAAGTTCTGGAAAAACAGGCACTTCAGCCCAGAAAGACATTCCAGTTCATATACTTAAGATAATTGGATGCTGTACAAAGACCTGAATATATTTCTCTAACATCCCTGCCTTTGAAATTTATTTGAATAGAATAGAATAGAATAGAATAGAATAGAATAGAATAGAATAGAATAGAATAGAATAGAATAGAATAGAATAGGGAATGGGAATGGGAATGGAATGGAATGGAATGGAATGGAATGGAATAGAATAGAATAGAATAGAATAGAATAGAATAGAATAGAAGAATGGGAATGGGAATGGGAATGGGAATGGGAATAGAATAGAATAGAATAGAATAGAATAGAATAGAATAGAATAGAATAGAATAGAACAGAACAGAACA
>QLTV01001009.1:1316117-1326752 GCA_003457575.1 Thermophis baileyi
CTATCCACCTTTCTGTCCTACATAGTGGCTTTTAAAATTCTCACATGCTGTAGATGACTCCTCTTTTTTCTTCTTGGGTTGCTCTGAGTTTTTTGGTTTACTTAGGCTGAGTTTTCAAAAAACTCAATTTCACTAACAAGAAGCAAACACACCCAACAAAGACTGGCAGAGCAAGTACAATATATAAGCAGGGAGCAAACTCCACAGTCCTTCACAGTGATGATGTGACTTAGACCACGGATGAAATGTCTGCAAGCAACTACCCAACTTAAAGTCCCAAAGGTGCTTTTTTCCCTGAAAGGCAACTGGATTTTCTTTGTTTTTCCTTAAAGACATTTTGCTTCACATCCAAGAAGCTTCATCAGTTCTGGCCAGAACTGATGAAGCTTCTTGGATGAGAAGCAAAACATCTTCAAAGAAAAACAAAGAAAGTCCAGTTGCCTCTTGAAAAAGCACCTTTGGGACAACCATGACCTGGATGACTGGGAATCTCCATAGATGTTGTTTCTTCCCCTTTCTAGCTTAATCAAGGCATACCGAATAGAGCCATCAACAACAGATGGCTTTGTTGAAAAAGTTTGCCTGCCTTCCAGCTTTGTAGTGCTGTCCTTATTTATGTGTCAGTGACCAGAATGGGGTTTGCCAAAGTTGAAGAACAGCAGGCCATGGGTGCTGCAAGAGGCAAACTCATCCATATGTTTGCTGTTGTATCCAGTGACTGGGGAATTATATGGGAACATGCCTGAAAGTCTTAGCAATTAATTGGAGGCTTTTGAAAAAAAAAGAGGATACTATTTGAACCAGTGGTGGGTTGCTCCCGGTTCGGACCGGTTCTTAGAACTGGTAGTGGCGGCGGCAGGAGGCTCCGCCCACCCGGGACTCTTCTGCGCATGCGCAGAAGCATTGTGCGCGCACGAACCGGTAGTAAAGGGTTTTAGAACGCACTACTGATTTGAACCATTATGCAGATTCCTTGAACTGGAGGAGCCCTGACCAGTTTCCTGCTGATATTAATTTTTTCTCTCCCGAATTGCATTCAACAGGAGTGGAAAAGTGATCCCATTTGAATTGTTCTGTCTGATCCACATTTGTGTGCTGGGAATTAGTTAGCGGGGGGTTTTGTGTCACATTTTCTCCAGAAATTCGTTTGTCTTCCTACTCCACCCAGCTTTGAGAAACTGCATCACCCATTCCTTCAACTGCTTTTAAATTTGCCGTGATTAACAGTGCCGGGTTTTCAGAACGTGTTAGGAAGAATCCAAAATCTCAAAGACCACCTGAATTTAACAAATTATAATTGAGGAATCCTAAACATAAATGTGAACCCAGTCCTTCCCTCACTGCATTGGTGCGTTTTTCTTCTGACAGGCCCCAAAACTGAGAATTTCACTTGTGTTCCTTTCACTTCCTGATCCTGGCATTTGAACCCTAATTTCAGAAAAGCAGCTGGAGCGACACATTAATCCCAACAACAGTTTAATTTAAAATATTGCTAGATGGAGAACCTCAATCATCCAGGTCACGGTTGTCCCAAAGATACTTTCTCCAAAAGGCAACTGGACTTTCCCTGTTTTTCTTGAAGATGAACTTCTTCGGTTCATGTTGCTGGCATCTGACTGGTTGTCCCCCCCCCCCCCGCCCTCTGCTCCAACTAGCAAGGCTTACAACAACTTTAAGATCCAGAGGGACATGTTTTATCACTGTCTTGCTCTGGGGGTAGGAATGGAAGAGCTTTGCAGGAGCTCTCATGCCGAGCAGTTCCCAGAGGAAACAAGATGGTGACTCACACTCCATGAGCTCAAAGTTTAAGCATTTCTGGCCTCCCTGAGAACATTTCACAGGCCCTGCTTGGGATTCCTGAGGGCTGCTGGCACCCCTCTGGGGGGCCGTGGGAGGGATCCGTTCCAGCCCCTGGTGGGTGGTGGCCAGGCCTGGTGTCCATGGGAATGGCCTCGGTCTCTTGAACGGAATCTTGTTCCTTCTGGATGTTCACACCACCGTCTCCTTCGCTTCCCTCCTGCGTTGACACAAAAAAAAAAAAAAAAAAAAAAAGCACAGCCGTCAGGCTCTGTTTTCAATTTCCCTGTTGGGAACCAGGGAATAACAGACCAAATAACAGAGTAACAGAGTTGGAAGGGACCTTGGAGGTCTTCTAGTCCAACCCTCTGCTCAAGCAGGAAACCCAATTCCATTTCAGACCAATGGTTCCCAATTTCTTCTTAAGAACATCTGGCTCAGCGGTGGGTTGTTCCCGGTTCGGCCCGGTTCTGCAAACCGGTAGCGGTGGCGGCAGGAGGCTGCGCCCACCTGCCTGGGACGCTTCTGCGCATGCGCAAAAGCATCACGTGCGAGCGCATACGCAAACCGGTAGCAACGGGTTTTAGAACCCAGTACTGATCTGGCTGACTGAAATTATATAAGGGACTTCGGCTTGAGCAGGGGGTTGGACTAAAAGACCTCCAAGGTCCCTTCCAACTCTGTTAGTATACCCACAACTTTTGATATATGTTCTATCTGTCAGAAAAATTATCTTTATTTAGAGGTTGGTTCTCTCTTTGGTTAGTTTCCATCCATTGGTTCTTGTCCTGCCTTCAGTTGCAAATTTGTTTCCTGTTTTCAATTCCCCTGTTAGGGACCAGGAAGGAAGGATTCCAGCTCTCTGGAGGAAGAAGGGATTCTCCAATCTCTGAAATAAAGGGTGACAAAAGAAAGCAAAGGTAGTAATGGGCATCTTGGGTGCAATCCTAAAACAACTCAACCATTTGAACACCATTGGCATTGCCCAAATCACCATCAGTCGGTTGCAAAAGGCAGCTTTACTTGTAAGTGTTTACATCCTGCAATGATACCTCTAACACCATCAAACATCCACCTCTGCCTATCCTAAAACCTTGGGAAGGACACACTAGGCCAATCAACATGCCAACATGAACATCTGGCTGACTGAAATGATATAGGGCAGTGATGGCTAACCTTTTTGCATTGTGTGCTGAAAGCGCGTTCATGCATGCATGCACACGCACGCCTGTAACACACAACCCCCCCCTACATGACCCCCCACTCCGTGCATGTGCATGTGACCCCCGCGCATGCACACACGACCCCCACATGTGCCCCGTGCATGCGCATGTGTCTCCCGCATGTGCCCCCCCGTGCATGCATGGCAGAGACCCGAAAACCAGCTGGCCGGTGGGAGGTTCGTGCACATGTGCGGTGGAGCTGTGCTGGGGCGGGCTCGCATGCCCACAGAGAGGGCTCTGCGTCAGGGGTGGGTTCCAGATTCTTCTACTGCCGGTTCGCTCAGGGACGCACCGCATGGGCGGTTTGCGCGGGTGCATGCGTGCATGCGCAGTACTAAAAAAAAGGCTTCTGTGCATGCGCAGAAGCAAAAAACAAGATGGCTGTGCCTATGGCGCCTCCGAGAGAACCGGCTCGGGGGCGTGGCAGGCCTGGGTCGCTGCCGGTTCCAGCAACCCAGGCCGCCAAGTTACTAACGGCTCTATAGAACCCACCTCTGCTATGCGTGCCATCTTTGGCACGCGTGCCATAGGTTCGCCATCACAGATATAGGGGTCTCCTGCTTGAGCAGGGGGTTGGACTAGGAGACCTTCCAGCTTCCAGCTCTGTTATCCTGTTATTACTGTGCAATGAACCAATAATAACCCCAAACAGTGCAAAGGAAAATACAGGGAGTCTTTGACTTACAACCACAATTGAGCCCAACATTTCTCTTGCTAAGTGAAACATTTGTGAAGTGAGTTTTGCCCATTTTACAACCTTTCTTGCCACCGTTCTTAAGTGAATCACTGCGGTTGTTAAGTTAGTCACACGGTTGTTAAGTGAATCTGGTTTCCCCATTGACTTTGATTGTCAGAAAGTCGCAAAAAGGGGATCACGTGACCCCAGGACTCTGCGACTGTCATAAATGTGAGTCACTTGCCAAGCGTCTGAATTTTGATCACGTGACCATGGGGAGGCTGCAATGGTCGTAAGTGTGAAAAATGGCCGTAAGCCACTTTTTTCAGTGCCGTTGTAACTTCGAACAGACACTGAATGTACTGTTGTGAGTCGAGAACTACCTGTAGTAAGAGATAACCATTGTCACCATTGCCACTCCATCCTCCTCCATGGGAGGCATTGAAGGCCAGACATATTGACCAATCTTTTTCATTAATAGTCTCAAATGATATATTCCCCGCGATTGCCTTCTGACCCGGCCTCTCCATCTGCACTCCAGTCTCAGCTTAGCTTTCTGAGAAACAGGATTCTGTGTCAGAAGTGGGATTCAGCCGGTTCGGACCGGTTCGGGCGAACCGGTAGTACCGGTAGCGACCTGCGGGTGGCCGCCCACCCGCCCCGGTGCTATGCCATCCTATTTAGCCATGTTTTCAAGCCATGCGCTTGCGTGGAAGCTGCACGCGCGAGCAAAACGCATGCGCAGAAGGCGCACGCACGCTCACATTTTCGGTGCTGGGCGAACCAGTAGGGAAATTCTATGAATCCCACCAATCTGTGTCATCCCAAAATCTTCACACCCTTCTCCTCTGTACTGCACCCCAAGACAGCCCAAATCCACCTGTCCAAGGAGATTCTCAGTCATCCAGGTCAGGGTTTGTCCCAAAGGCGCTTTTTCAAGCGGCAACTGGACTTTCTCTGTTTTTCCTTGAAGACGTTTCACTCCTCATCCAAGAAGCTTCTTCAGTTCAGTTCTTCAGAGCTGAAGAAGCTTCTTGGAAGAGAATGAATATATTATCGCTAAGATCTATAAAATGCTATTGAAATTGAGTTTGGGGAAATGAACATGTAAAACATTGTATTCAGATTAACAGAGTTGAAAGGGACCTTGTAGGTCATCTAGTCCAACCCCCCATGATTCAGTGGGCAAGGAATTTTGGATATAACGCGATGCTTGAACAATGGGAAAATAGGTGGGCGAAGGGTTTAAAATTGACTTTAAATTATAATCTAATTATGACCCAACATTAAAGCCCAAGGGAAGATCTTGAATCAGAAGGTTATGTTTGTTTGTCGTTGGTTTATTAATCAACAACTGAAAGAAAGATTTAAACTGCATAAAAAGTGCTATGGATTTGACTTGGTTAAAAACGAATGGGAAAATTCATTAGGTGGCAACGATGAACATATTATCACTGAGATCTGTAAAATGCTATTGAATTTGAATTTGGAAAAAAGGGAAAATAAAGGAAGTCCAGTTGCCTCTTGAAAAACCACCTTTGGGACATCAATGTGCTCTTTCAAGTAGCTTGAATCCCTATCTCTCCGAGATCTTTTTGCATTGCTCCGGAGACATAAGGGCATATTTATTTGTGTTACATTTTTCACAGGCAACTCTGTTTCCTCTCTTTGCTGAAAAAGAGGGGAAAAGATTTGATCTGGTAGAGGAAGGAAGTCATCGCTCAGATGTTTATCCATTCTGTCCTTGTTCTCTTGGTCTTGTTCCAGCCACCAATAATTGGGAATTGGTGTGGTGAGAACAACAAAGTCTGGGAGAAAACAGGCCTCCCAGCCTCAATTTATGACAACAATTGAGTCCAAAATTTCTGTGGCTAAATGAAACATTTTGTTAAGGGAGTTTTGCCTCATTGTACGACCTTTCTTGCCACAGTTGTTCAGTGGCAAGAAAGGTCATACAATGAGGCAAAACTCCCTTAACAAAATGTTCAGTGAATCATTGCAGTTGCAAAGTTCGTAACACACTGGTAAAGTGAATCTGACGTCTCCATTGACTTTGCTCGTCAGAAGGTCGCAAAAGGGGATCTCATGACCCCGGGACACTGCAACCGTCATAAATATGAGTCAGTTGCCAAGCATCATGTAATTTTGATCATGTAACCATGAGGATGCTGCGATGGTTGTAAGTGTGAAAAATGGTCAAAAGTCACCTTTTCCAGGGCTGTTGTAACTTCAAACAGTCAATAAACAAACTGTTGTATGACTCCCTGTACACTCTGATCCATTTCTGTCTGGGATGCAATTTCCTGTCAATGTTGTGAAGGGGGTGGGTTTCCCCACCCCCACCCCCCTCTCATTCTCTCTCTCTCATTCTCTCTCTCATTCTCTCTCATTTCTCTTTCTCTCTCATTCTCTCTTTCATTTTCTCTCTCTCATTCTCTCTCATTCTCTCGTTTCTCTTTCTCTCTCTCATTCTCTCTCTCATTCTCTCTTTCATTCTCTCTCATTTTCTCTCATTCTCTCTTTCTCATTCTCTCTCCCATTCTCTCTCTCTCATTCTCTCTCTCATTCTCTCTCTCTCTCATTCTCTCTAATTCTCACTCTCTTGTTTCTCTTTCTCATTCTCTCTCTCTCTTTCATTCTCTCTCTCTCATTCTCTCCTTCATTCTCTCTCTCTCATTCTCTCTCATTTCTCTTTCTCTCTCTCATTCTTTCTCTCATTCTCTCTTTTATTCTCTCTCTCTCATTCTCTTTCTCATTCTCTCTCTCTCATTCTCTCTCTCATTCTCTCACTCTCTTGTTTCTCTTTCTCTCTCTCATTCTCTCTTTCATTCTCTCTCTCTCATTCTCTCTTTCTCATTCTGTCTCTCTCTTTCTCTCTCTCTCATTCTCTCTCTCTCCCTCCCTCCCTCTCTCTCTTTCTCTCTCTCTCATTCTCTCTCTCTCCCTCCCTCCCTCTCTCTCTTTCTCTCTCTCTTTCCCTTTCTCTTTTCTCTGCTGATTTGTGTCTGGTGCTTGAGCTGTCATGCTGGAGCAGATGGGAAGGGCTTCCGGTGACAACCATCTATCTTGCACTGTGGGAATTCCAGAGAAGGAAAATGCCTTGAAGGAGAGCCAAACAAACAATCTGTTAGCAGTGTGGTTAAAGAGAGAGAGAGAGAGAGAGAGAGAGAGAGAGAGAGAGAGAGAGAGAGAGAGAAATGAACTATTGTATGGATTTGAAAGCCATGGTAGATTTGAAGATGGAACAGGGGAATTGGTCAGTTTTCAGTTCTAGGTCCTGGAGAAGAACCGGGTTAGCCTAGAGCAGCACAACTTCAGAAGAAGTTTGGGAACACTTTTCAAAAGGAGCCCATTTTATTTCTATCGAATGAAGTGAGCTATAATTCACGGTCTACCATTGTAGGCATTGTGCACTGTATGAATTGATAAAGTCGCAGTACTTTTGAACTCTTGTTCCTGGTTACTTGCGCTTGACGGTGATGGCTTTAGTAACAGGTGGGTTATGGAAGTTATGGAAACAATATGCAACTGTTACATGGGACCAGATGCTTTGTGATTTGGAAGGTTTTGAGCAAATGTCCAGATTTCCATCGCTTTATTTCCAATATTTAGACAGTGGGGGGGAAATGCCATCTGCCTCACTCCTTATAAGCACTTTGTTCGCCAATTAATTATGTTTGCATTTTAAATGAATGAACTATCATTCCTCTGCAATAATTCCTTTCCTCCCCCCACCCATCCTTCTCAGGGTGCTTCGTTTCCGGCATTTGAACATTGGGAAAAATGCAAACGGTTTTGTTCCTGTGGGTTTACTGTCCCCTGTCTAGATGGCCTAGACATTGGTATTTGAACTTAGATCTTTTTAACATTTATATTTTCTAATCTAGCTGGAATGTTAACACAGCTAGTCCTTGACTTACAACCACTCATTTAGTGACCGTTCGAAGTTACAACAGAACTGAAAAAAGTGACTTACGACCGTTTTTCGCACTTAATGTCCATTGCAGCATCCCCATGGTCATGTGATCAAAATTCAGATGCTTGGCAACTGACTGATATTTATGACGGTTGCAGCGTCCCAAGGTCATGTGATGCCCTTTTGCGACCTTCTGCCAAGCAAAGTCAACGGAGAGGCCAGATTCACTTAACAGCCGTGTTACTGAGTTAACCGCTGCAGTGATTCACTTAACAACTGTGGCAAGAAAGGTCATAAAATGGGGCAAAGCTCACTTAACAATTGTCTCGGTTAGCAGCAGAAATTTTGGGCTGAATTGTGGTCATAAGTTGAGGACTACCTGTATATATTTTTAGTCCATGTATGATATGCCATACTCAAAGAAAGAAAGAAAGAAAGAAAGAGAAGGAAGGAAGGAAGGAAGGAAGGAAGGAAGGAAGGAAGGAAGGAAGGAAAGAAAGAAAGAAAGACAGAGAGAGAAGGAAAAAAAGAAAGAAAGAAAGAAAGAAAGAAAGAAAGAAAGAAAGAGAGAGAGAGAGAGAGAGGAAAGAAAGAGAGAAGGAAAGAAAAAGAAGGAAAGAAAGAAAGAAAGAAAGGAAGGAAGGAAGGAAGGAAGGAAGGAAGGAAGGAAGGAAGGAAGGAATAGCAATAGCAATAGCACTTAGACTTATATACCACTTCATAGTGCTTTACAGCCCTCTCTAAGCGGTTTACAGAGTTAGCATATTGCCCCCAACAATCTGGGTCCTCATTTTACCCACCTCAGAAGGATGGAAGGCTGAGTCAACCTTGAGCCGGTGAGATTTGAAGCGCCGAACTGCAGCTAGCAGTCAGCTGAAGTAGCCTGCAGTGCTGCACTCTAACCACTGTGCCACCTCGAAGGAAGGAAGGAAGGAAGGAAGGAAGATAGGTTGGAGTTATAGTCCAGTATTCCTGCTGGGATCAGATTATGAAAAGTAGCTTAGTGCCTTGGCTGGCATGTTTTTTAAGATCACCCTACTGGGCCAACTGGCTGGGAATGATGGGAACCAAGTCACACACTTTCTGAAAGGCGCCAGGTTGGGGAAAGTGACGTAGCTGGATCTCTTGGGCTTCCAACGGCTACATCAAAGCAGCCGGGTGGCTCTTAGTATCTGCAGGGGAAGAAAATCCATCAGGACCCCCTGCAGCTTTTAACTCAAGCCATTAGGTTGCAAACGCTCCACTTCCTTACACAATGTAATATATGTTCGACATGGTCCATAATGGCCAAATATTTATGGAGTATTGAATATATGCCGTGCGGGGATGGATGAGGAGAACACGGCTTGCTGATAGATGCACTGGGCTTTTCATTCCCTCCCTGAAGCCCAGGATAAAAAGGTAGGTCTTGCTAAGTTCACAGGGCAAGCAACGGAGGTGCACTGAGCGTTTAATGGGCACGAAACTCTGCTGATTGTCTCACACGCACACACGTTCCTACACACCGTTTGTCTGAAATGGTATAGGATTTCCTGCCTGAGCAGGGGGTTGGACTAGAAGACCTCCAAGGTCCCTTCCAACTCTGTTTTTCTGTTATTCCTAAGTTCAAGCTAATTGAAGCGGGGGTTGGAAACCACAGCCATGGACAGAAGAGAAGGGTGCTTGGTTCCCTACAGATCAAGGGTGGGCAATTAACAGAATACCAGAGTTGGAAGGAGCTTGGAGGGCTCCTAGTCCAACCCACTGCTCAAGCAGGAAATCCTATACCATTTCAGACAATTACTTTTCCCAAGGGGCCACATGAGAAACAGGGACTGTTGCAGAGGGCCAAACTAATAGGGCTATAAAGGGGTGTGTAGGCATGCATGCACCAACAAATGTAAATTGGAGAAAAAAGAAGTCACTTTCAAAATAAAAGCAATCCATGCAGGCTGGACAGGGATAGCCAAAGGGCCCCAGATGTGGCCCCAGATTCTGTAAAATACCCAGGTCTGCCATAGATGGATTAAGTCATATCACGCATTGGGATATGGTGTGAGATTTCCTCCAGCCTCTGTTTGTCTTGGTGGCAATGGGGTTTGCCATTGCGCCATGGTGGCGCAGTGGTTAGAATGCAGTATTGCAGGCTAATTCACTGCCCACAGCCTGGAGTTGGATCCTGACCACCTCAAGGTTGACTCAGCCTTCCATCTTTCCGAGGTCGGTAAAATGAGGAACCAGATTTTTGGGGGCAATATACTGACTCTGTAAACTGCTTAGTGAATGCTGAAGAGTGCTATGAAGCAGTATATAAGTCTAAGTGTGATTGTGTTGCTATTTTCTTTGTTGGGAAAGCGCACTAAGTCTATTTGATAACCCTAAAACACACACATCCATTTGTTCTTGTGTGTCTCACCCTCTCTGTGAGTGAGAATCCCACCCCCAGTGGTTTTCACCAATTCTGGTCAGGGGGGAACTCTTGAAAGCTTCGCAGAAGCCTTGATTGTAGTTTAACCTTGGATTAGCCTTTTCTGAACCTAAATGAAGGTTTAAAAAATAGTTGCAAGCTTTTCTGCCTCCCTGAATTTTCAATCAAAAAGGACCATTAGAAGTTGGGGAACAAAAAAATAGATGTGTGTGAAGTGAGTCATTTGATCTTGATTTGGACAGGATCAGTAAACTGGATTGGATGCTGCCCAGAGTTGTTTCAACCATGAAATGGGCAGCATGGAAAGGAAGGAAGGAAGGAAGGAAGGAAGGAAGGAAGGAAGGAAGGAAGGAAGGAAGGAAGGAAGGAAGGAAGGAAGGAAGGAAGGAAGGAAGGAAGGAAGGAATGAAGGAAGGAAGGAAGAGAGAAAGGAAGGAAGCAAGGCAGGAAGGAAGGAAGGAAGGAAGGAAGGAAGGAAGGAAGGAAGGTTCAACATTCCCCCATTTATAAAAGATGATTAGTTTGGGCTTAGAACATTGCACAAATCCACCCATTTTTAATTATCAACTGGGCCACTGTCATTCATTTAACACACTCAAACTAAAAATCTTGGCAC
>QLTV01001009.1:1368618-1387875 GCA_003457575.1 Thermophis baileyi
CTATCTATCTCTCTGTCTCTGTCTATCTCTCTCTCTCTCTCTCTCTATCTATCTATCTATCTCTATCTCTATCATCTCTATCTCTATCTCTATCTCTATCTATCTCTATCATCTCTATCTCTATCATCTCTATCTCTATCTCTATCTCTATCTCGCCTGCCTGCCTGCCTGCCTGCCTGCCTGCCTGCCTGCCTAGATAGATAGATAGATAGATAGATAGATAGATAGATAGATAGATAGATAGATAGATAGATAGATAGATCTATCATCTATCATCTATGATGCATATATATCTCAGAGCATATTATACTATATTGATTTGGGCTTAGCGTGTTTGGTTAATGAAGCAAATGTAGTTTGAGAATCAGAGTTTAACATGGTTTTGTGAAACTAGTCCTTCTGTGAATCCTCAAAGCTCCATAATTTAGACGAGAGGACTTTCACTCAGCTTACAGATCAGCTGTATTTCACTTTGCAAAGTTTCTACTACATTGTTCTCTGTGGGCCATACGAGGATGTCTGAGGCTCCAAAGACTTACCAAAAGTGAGGGATGGGATGGGAGAATACTTTGGACCGATGCTTTGCCATTGTAGATGTTGGGATGCATAATGTGTATGCATAATGCCCAGACAGTCTTCATCCACCGTCTGCTTCACTGCTCTGAATTACAGGTAGTCCTCCACTTGGAACCAGAGCATCTGTCACTAAGTGATGCAGTCCTTAAGTGAGCTGCGCCTGATTTTACAGCCCTTTGTTGTTGTGGTTGTTAAGTTGTTAAGCAAATCTGGCTTCCCCCATTGATTTTGCTTGTCAGAAGCCAGCTGGAAAGGCCCCAGACATCAATCACGTGAATCTGGGATGCTGCAACCATCGTAAATAATGTCCAGGCCACTTGTTAAGCACCTGAGTTGAGATCATGTGACCATGGAGACCCTGTGATGGTCATAAGTGTGAGGACTGATCATCAGCCACTTTGTTCAGTGCTGTTATAACTTCAAATGGTTGCTAAATGAATGTTTGTAAGTCGGGGACTACCGCAACTCAAGGAAGAGATTTAGAAATGACCACGCGAAAGGAACAGAGTGGAGTTAGGATACACTGAGGTTTGTGTTTGGAAAGAAAATGGACTCTTCCGTGAATTTTGAGAAAGGGGGAGGGCTTGGCCAAGATGCTTTTAATGGGAGTGGGATGGTCCCTCCAACGCACCCACTTTTTTCCTCTTGTCACCAGGGCTCCTTTTCTGAACACATCTTTGGCTGCTTTTGCCAAATCTTCTGGTGAAAACATATGGAGGAATTCAGCTCTCTTCTTCTTTGTCCCTTCTTATGGAGGGGAATTCAGGAGAATAGGCAGCAACTGTGGAGAGGAGCAGAGGCCCAAAAAGCTTCCTGTTTTTTTGTAGAGGCAGTGTGTGGCAGCAGCCAAAAAATCAAACACAATCCTAGGTTGCGTTAACAGAGGGATAGAACCAAGATCACGTGAAGTATTAGTTCCGCTTTATAAAGCCTTAGTAAGACCACACTTAGAATACCACACCCAGTTTTGGACACCATATTATAAAAAAGATGTTGAGACTCTGGAAAGAGTGCAGAAAAGAGCAACAAAGATGATTAGGGGACTGGAGGCTAAAACGTAAAGAACGGTTACAGGAATTGTGTTTATCTACAGTAGTCTATTGAATAGAAGGACCAGGGGTGACATGATAACAGTGTTCCAATAGTTGAGGGGCTGCCACAAAGAAGAAGGAATCAACCTGTTTTCCAAAGCACCTGAGGGTAGGACAAGAAGCAATGGATGGAATCTGAACAAAGAGAGAAGCAACCTAGAACTAAAGAGAAATTTCCTGACAGTGAGAACAATTAACCAGTGGAACTGCTTGCCTTCAGAAGTTGTGAATGCTCCATCACTAGAAGCTTTTAAGAAGAAACTGGAGAGCCACTTGTCTGGAATGGTATAGGGTCTTCTGCTTGTGAAGGGAGTTGGACTAGAAGACCTCCAAGGGCCCTTCCAACTCTGTTATTTTGTTCTATTCTAAAATACCATGTAGACAGTAGTGGGTTCTAAACCCCGTCGCTACCAGTTTGCTTGTGGGCGGAGCCTCCTGCCACCACCGCTACCAGTTCGCAGAACCGGGCCGAACCGGGAGCAACCCACCGCTGCATGTAGAGCTTGGAACAGTTCTTAGGTTGACAGATGTTATGCACCCGTGATGCAGAAGAAACTCTCCTATGCATTGAGTACTGGCCCAACTCAAATTAGGATTAGCATCTTCTTCTTTTTTTCTCCTGCCCTTCCTTTTTGTTTGACCCCCCCCCCCAAAGAATATTTTCAATGAATCTAAGCTGCTTGTCATTCTTTTATCTTCCCTTTGATGGGTGGAACACCCAAATTAGCTTTGGCTTTTAGCAATCAAAGGGAGGAGATCGTGATCTTCCACTCTTCTTCAAGGTCATCCCGACCAATGAAAATCAATCTTCCCACCGCGGTGCCTCTTCCCGTCAGCGGTTTGCTGTTCAAGGCAGCACCAGCTCTTGTGTAGTTTTGTTGGCTTGGACATCACGTTCTCCCCGTTTGCTCCTTTCCTAACCTGGCAGCCTCCAGCTGTGGTGGAACCCCAGAGCTCAAATGGAGGGTTATCTAAAAAAACCTCTAGTGGGCACCAGGTTGGGAAGACTATAGTATAGAAATGAGGCTTTCTCTAAGAAATTGAGAGCAATCAATGGATTGTGTCCAATCAATTGCCCCAGAAATGATTTCCCCCCCCCCGATCCCTGAGAGACCAACCTCTCTGGACTGATCAATTAAACTTTTCTGTCCCTCCTTCCACCAACTAATCCAGGTACTGTAGCATCCAAGCCAAGTAAATGACGGGCTTTGCATATTCTGCTAAGTTATGGTTTGTTGAAGGATGCATCCATAATAACCTAGGCTTATGGACCACAGTAGATGGGACATTTGCTGCTTAATGCAATGGATGACCTTGGTCATATGAGTCTGCAGTTCCTTCAACTGCCTTCAAATTCTTCAGTTGTCCCTACAATTTATTGAGCAAATTTTTAACTGAGACTACAGAACTCAACCAGGGATTGCCTACCAGTGAATGCTAAGCCCAAACCTGAGCTTTGATATCCTCTTGGGGGGTGGGGGGATGTCATGGAAAGCCCAGTAAAGATGTGCTACAGGGATGCAGTGGAGAAAATGTGGGCTTAATTGTGGCCTGGATAGGACACAAATGGACTACCCCTGTTCAGCTGCTCTGAGCTTCCAAACAAGGAAAGGAGCAAGAAAATTCAGATGATTATAGTTCTGTGATTTCCTCGCTGCAAAATGGCTGATACAGCTGGTTCTTTTATAACAGCAGTCTTGCTATCTAGAGTCCTAGTCGGGTAACAGCACCCTACTAGCATGCTGGGGAAGGGACGGACTCATACAATATGCTAAGCTATCTGTGAATCGGGATGGAATCTGGGAATCAGGATGTGGTGATAATCACCTGTTTTCTTAGCCTGTTGTGTGAACCAAGCAGTTGGGTTGAGCCATGCAATAGATTACATGCTTTGGTATCAAACGTTGCCTAATCAGAGAATTTGCCAACCTGGAATTAGTGTGAAATCATCCTGTGTTTCAATAGAGATGGCTGAATTAGTTGTTCCGTCCAAATGTTCTCTGTGAGAACAAGTAGTCCTCAGTTTATGAAAGAAATGGGACTGGAATGGCCATCACCAAGCAATGCAGTCATGAAGTGCAATGTCACATGACTGAACTGCTTAGTGACAGAAGTTTTGGCAGTCCCAATTGCTGTCGTTAAGCAAGGACCTTAGGTAAGTGCAACTTCCAACTTCCTGCTGGCTTCCCCATTGACTTTGGTTGTGGAAAACCAGCAGGGAAGGCTGCAAATTACAATGATGTGACTTCAGGAAGCTGTAATGGCTAGAACTCCAAGGGCAGTAGTAATTACCACTTGTTCAGTGCTGTCATAAGTTTGAACTGTTGCTGAATGAGTTAAGCAAGGACCATAGGTACCAATCAGATCCTGTTCAAATAAGTTTCCAATTCAAGAGAAAAACATGCATTTCTACACTTTCCTAAAAATTCCTGTCTAGGATCTATCAACCATGGCATTAGGGACATCTCTTCCAATACAGGAAGGAAGGCAGCAAGGTGTGGGAAGAGAAAGTTGAGTACCCCACCTGTTCTTTTGTCCTTTTAACTAGCTTCCTACAGTACCAGACTGAAGTAAACATCAATTGCCAATCCAATCAGCGTTTGTGCAGGGAACTGGAGAAAGTGTAAGAGTTGACATTGGCAAGGCTAAGCAGAACCATTAAGTCAACAGTGAGCAAGTGTCCCCCACTCTGAAGGCTGGAAGGAGAACAGCTGAATTTCCAATGACTCAAGAGGCACACGAAAAGACCTAGAATTTGAACTCTGGGGCTAACCTTTTTCTTCTTTACTTCCTCTTTTACCGCTTCGGGTGTAGAAGGAGGTACAAAGTTCTGGCTCTTGCTCTTCTGGCGGCCTCAACCATTGTTAATTGATGTTGTTGTAGTATGTCTTTGATGTTATCTCTCTATTTTCTTCTGGGTTTGCCTCATGTTCTTTGACCCTTTCCTATATGGAATCTGGGGCTAACATCTATCCTTTTCTCTCTCAGTTGATTTCTGGGATCTACAGTTGGGCAGATCTTCTCTTTATATATGACTTATAACTTGTCTGCAATAAAGAACCTTCTCTAGCTGGATTGTATCTGTGAAACTTCTGTTGAAAGCTTGTTCCAGGATATAGAATTGTGTATCTGCAATGTCAAGATATATAGCTGTACTTTGAGTGAAGACTGATGGGTGTTTTCAGAAGCTGTACGATTTTGGGTATCACTGGAGGGATTTTTCCCCACTTGATGATATTGTTCATTCTTGGGATTAACACTGTTGTTGTTCATATCTTTTGCTTCTTCTTCTTTCCCCTGTAGGACCTTCTGATGTTCCCTGTTGATCCCAGCCTTTCTGCTCTCCCAGAATGCCTCTGGCATCCAACCCCACTGAGCACAGCCCTGAAGAAGTCATGGACTCCATGCCGGAAGAGTTCCAGCAGGTCCTTTCCATCAGCCAGATCCGTGGCACCCATGCCACCAATGACTATGTGGAGAGACCTGCCTGCAAACAGGCCACTTCCATGGTTGCTGTGTCCCAGACGCTGCCAGTCCATAAAGTGGAGATGACTCAGGAACGCCTGGTGTCCTCCGTCTTCCAGGAATTTCACTCCAGCCAACCACACCAGACACTACCACCCCAACAGCCCCTGAGCCATTCCAGCACAGCCAGCTCCATCTCCCACAGCACTGCCACTTCAGAGCAGCACCTCCTCAGGGCCATCACGCCATCGCACTCTGGACACTCACTCATCCGGACACAGCCTCGGGCAAGCGACCTGAAGGCCGAAGAGTTGCTGAAGGGGACCCCGGAGAAATCTCCCACCCTTCACCCAGGCCATCTCTTCATCTGTGAAGAATGTGGTCAGTGCAAATGTGCCCAGTGCGCGACTGCCCGCACCTTGCCCTCCTGTTGGCTCTGCAACCAGCGTTGCCTCTGCTCACCAGAGAACCTCATTGACTATGGGACTTGCCTCTGCTGTGTCAAGGGCATCTTTTACCACTGCTCCTCAGACGATGAGGACACCTGTGCAGATGACCCCTGCTCCTGTGGTTCTGGCTCTTGCTGTGCCCGTTGGGTGGCCATGGGCTTGCTGTCCTTGCTCATGCCCTGCCTATGCTGCTATCTACCTACCTTTGGTTGCCTCAAACTCTGCCAGAAGGGCTATGATGCCGTCAAACGGCCAGGCTGCCGCTGCCAGAACCACACCAATACCGTTTGCAGGAAGATCTCCCCACCTAGTGGTCTCACTCTCCCCAAAACTTTGGACAAACCAGTATGACTCCTCTTGGGAAGGGGTAGGGAAATGGCTGTTCTCTTTGACCTCCTTCTTTCAGCTCCCCTCTCTTGAGAGCCTCTGGCCGAGAACAAAACATAGAACCAAATTGATGGTTAGTTGTTGAGGTTCTCCTGGGAGGTAAGCCCCTGTTTCTGGAATGGAGGAAGCCACGGGTCGCTGTGTCCAAGCTGAGCTTTTTAAGGTCTCACACATTTTGGTCCTAGCCAAGGGTAGGTGGAGGCATGCACTAGTCATCTTGGACATCAGATTGGGTGTGGAACGGGGTGGGTGGGAGGGAAGATGCAATTTGCTATGGATTGGCTCAGGAGTGTGACCTCCAGAATGCCTTATGAGTTGACTCATCTGTTGGGGTTCCAGAAAAGAGGTATTGCGTCCAAACATGGCATCTTGAGGACAAGGCCATTGGGAAACCCAGTTTTCTTTCTTTCTTTTTTGTCGGGCCACCATTGCTGTCTCCCTTGCATTCCACCCTTCCATCTGCTGTGCACAGTTTGCAGTTGAGAAGAGGCTGGTTGACTGAAGCATTAAAAATGCTGTAGGAACAGGCGTTTCTGCAAAACTGTAGCAAGGTGCGGTTTCCAGAGAGGAGAAAGATGACATGGATGTTTTCACTGGTTATACAGGGAAGTTAAGTAGTTTTGGAAGGATGGCTGAAGGACAGTGTAGAGTGTCTTGCACAATTACAGTCCTTTGATTTGCAGCTTGATTTAACTTGAGGGATTCTGGACAACTGAATTATTCTTCTTTCGACCCTTTTTAGAGACTGCAACTAACCAAGTCCTTCTGAGGTCCTACCTGCAGATGCCACTTTTGAATCTGAGGTGTTTTCCCCCCTCTCCTGGCTCCCAGCATAGAGGTTCTATTTTGGGGTATTAACAGAATCAAGCCCTGCTCTACAAATAAAAGAAACAACATTTTTAAACCTGGCATCCATGACCCATTTATTTTTTTCTCTTTGAAGCACAAATGGAAACGTACAAGGGAAGGGAAGCTCGTGCCCTTTTGCCTGGCCATGGAGAGTTTCATTTTCAATGAAAATGTAGCTTCTCATTTAAGGAGGGCAGGAACAGCCATTCAACTGCATCATCTTCTTTGATGTGTTCTGGAATCTGCTCCTTGTCTTACCTGAGCACCTCGATCCCACTCGTTTAGAGAGACCAACGTAACGCACAATTCCCCCAAAGCTTTGCATTGTGTCTAGGCATTGCGGTAGAAAAACTGGATCTTTGGATTTGGGGAGAATCACAGCTCAGACATCATGGAGATGCCCTCACATTCAAAGTTCGCAGATTCAATCCCATGTGCCTTGAGGAAGTAGAGTGCTGATGGTTACTTTGCATTGGTGGAAACCTGCTCGTTGGTGTATCAGAGTTACTAGACCAAGCCAAACCAAAATTGTGAGGAACATCTATGTTTCTAGCTTGCAGGTCCTTGAAATGAAGAGTAGGTAAATAGTTGAAATGATCCACCTAATTCCTTAAATGAACGTCATTTAATAATAAGAGCCTTTCTTACTACAAGCTTGGGGTTGATGTGTCTCCAGACTTGTTGATTTAGGGAACAAAAATTCTAGCGTGCTTCCTGATTTAACCAACAGTTTGTTGAGGAACCCACAATTTGATGGATTTGCACAATACAGCGAACCAGTAAACCCTACGAAGTCCCATTATGGCTTAGCTGTGTTTACTTGATTTTAAATACTACATATGTACCACTGCAGTGTACTTATGGCAATCAGGAGACACATGTATTAGCCCTTCTAAGCTCCACTGAACCAACCTCGGCACACGAGTCCTGTCTGATGACTGACAGTTATCGGATTTCACTATCTTAGACCTCAAAAATCAAACCAAAACCTTCTTTTAAAAAATTGCTATTTTATTTGATACATGCCATAAACGTATGTACGGCAACCTGTTTCCACAGAGTTATTTCCTCCTTCTGAAATAGCCACTTAAAACATCCTGACATTTCTTCTCCCTGCCTTAGAACTTGTTTCGAACTTTGCGGTTGTGGGTATGCATGCCACACACAAACAAGAAATCCTGCAATAGTTTAGGGCTATGGAAAACTGCAGCTTAGACCACTAGCTGTTATGATGAAGGTCATAGACAAGATTCATCCTGCTCCGTTTCGTAAACACATAGAACAAAGAATAATAGTTAGAAGGAACTTTGGAGGTCTTCTAGTCCAACCCCCTGCTCGAGCAGGAGACCCTATATCATTTCAGATAAATGGTTGTCCAGTCTCTCTCTTTTTTTTTTTTGAAAGCCTCCACTGAAGAAGCACCCAGAACTTCTGAAGGCAAGCTGCTCCATTGGTTGATTGTCTCATCATTAGGAAATTTCTCCTTAGTTCTCGATTGCTTCTCTCATTGGTTAGTTTCCATCCATTGTTTCTTTGGTGCTTTGGAAAATAGTTTGACCTCATCTTCATAGGAATCCCTCAAACATTGGAACCCTGCTATCATCCCTAGTCCTTCTTTTCATTAGACTAGACATACCCATAGCCTTGCCTTTAGTTTTTTTGCATCATGCCAATTTTGGAACATTTAATTCATTAGGAAACAACTTTCTAATGATACAGTTCCTTGTATGCATCAAGACTGGGGAGGGGCAGCTTCCCAAATCTAGCAGAATTATGCTGCTACTGATTTGAGGTTATTGTGAAAATGGTCTCCTTTTGTGAAAATCAAAACAGTAAAAACATCCGTCTGGAAACACCTTTTTTTGTGAAGGATAAACCAGGAGTTTTGTTAAGCAAGGAAATTCAGTTCTCTTCTCTTTGGTCATGTGGAGACTTACTTCATGGCAGGGCTGAAATTCAAAATTTTTCCCTACCGGTTCTGTGGGCGTGGCTTGGTGGGCGTGGCAGGGGAAGGATATTGCAAAATCTCCATTTCCTTCCCACTCCTGGGGGAAGGATACTGCAAAATCTCCATTCCCTCCCCACTCCTGGGGGAAGGATACTGCAAAATCTCCATTCCCTCCCCACTCTGGGGCCAGCCAGAGGTAATATTTTCCAGTTCTTCGGACTACTCAAAATTTCCGCTACTGGTTCTCCAGAATCTGTCAGAACCTGCTGAATTTCACCCCTGCTTCATGGGTACCTAGATACCATTGGCTAAATATGGTTAAATCATGGGTATTGTTTGAGTCCACAGTCACCTGTCACAGTTTGTCTGGCAAAAATAATAATGGTTTGAGTATCTGTTTGTTGCCTATTTTCTTTGGTTTTTCATAAACATTTGAAGCTATCATCCTCTGGCCTGTCCAGTTTAAAGGCCCCTATCTGAAGCATTTATGGCTTCTGCTATAAGTGATATATTTTTATTTATTTCTTTGTTTTTGGGAAGCCTTTTCCTAGGATTTCGAACTGAAGGCATTCTGACTAGTGTGTTCCCTCAAGTTGTTTTTTGCAAGACCTTGTATACAATATAATAATGGCTGACTGTGTACCTCCTTCTTTGTTGTATATATTTTTGTTAACCATACTCATATCTTCTGCAACAAAGCAAGCTATTTATTTCAGAAATTTATTTAAAGGGTTAAAATGCATCCTAATGTATTTATTATAACTTTCTTAATTATCTCCCCCTCTTCCTTTTTCTTGCAAACCAAAGTAAAGAATTTCCGAACCACTGGTGAAATAATGAGAAGAAAAACAATTCTATGGGTGGTGTTCTAAGCCACATCAAAGCAACTATACAATAAAAATATCTATATATTCATTTTGAATCTTTTTTGTTCTTGTTTTGATGTGAAGTGTTGCAAAAAGCGCGAGTGCCTCTGGGTGGGCTTTGGTGTCCTAGAGGATGTAGGCCAGCCATGAGCTCTATCTCCTCCTCCATCTCCTCCTCCATCTCTTCCTCCTTCTCTCCCTCTCCCGCTCCCACTCTCCTCCTCCTCCTCTCCTCCCCCCCTCCCCCCCACTTCCTGAGAATTCCTGATTTGGAAGATGGTATCCAATTGAAAAGGCACTATTGCATATCCACACTTCTGATTCTCAAACAGTGTGAAACTTCACAACAAAAGTTGTGATTTCACCAGATTAAAGTTACTAAATTGTGAATCAGGAAGAGATCAGTGCTGGAATGATCTAGGACAGAATCCTGACCCTGGATCATGCTTTGCTCTTCATGAAAATGCCAACCCTGTGCTTCAGGCTCCAAACTTTTCGAGACGGGGTGGGGGGAATAAATGAGGACGTGAGACATGGAAATCTCACCAGTGCTAACAGCACCAGCCAACTGAAAGAAGATGACACCTTACTTGCAGTTCAGATGTCTGCAGCACACCTTGCTTGAAATAACTACCTTCCGCACATCATATGCCAAGGTGATGCTTCCAATTCAAAGCAAAATGGGGAGGGAAGTACAATGAAATAAAAAATAGACCAACAGGGAACTGAAAAGCCATTGAAAAGCATTTTCAAGGCCCCCATTCACTTCCCAAATCAGCTCTATGGTCTTAACGTAGCAACATGTCATGCTTATTTCTTCTGTCTTCATTTGATCCTCCAGGCCACCTATTAACTCTGCTGTTTCCCACCTGAAAGTTCAGAGGAAGAGCTAATGTCTGCTCCCTTCCAAGGGGGTCTTTGAGCTGATGGAAGTCAAGAGCAGAAGGGGTGGGTGTGTTGCTTTCCTTCAGCTGAGCTGAGCTGAGCTGCACACACCACAAGTGCAGCTCCTAAGTCAGCTGCCCCCTAGACATGAAATCATACAAATTATTCTGGCTGGGCAGTGATTGCTTATGAGGCTAGCTTCTTTAGCACTCGGTTCAAAGGCAAGGTGGATTTTCAAATGATACCTGGGATCTTTCAGCTCATGAACAGATAAAGACCCTGTTTAAGGTGTGGGAGGAATTTAGGGTTGAGGCTAAAGAGATGGAGCCCATCAAATAGGAAAAGTAAGTCTTGGTTGACTTGCTTTTTAACTGAGATATCGCTAGTTTAAAGCTTGGATCTATAGTTTTGGTCAACTTGAAGGCCACACCAAGTTTTCCGCAGTAGGTCAAGGGCCATATTACAAAGTGGATGGAGCCAGGACTAAAAATGAGTTCAACTCTAGAAGTTGTGGGGTATTGTAGCCCATCACACACGAAGGATGTCAGGTTGGAGAAAGCTTAACAGAATAACAGAGTTGGAAGGGACCTTGGAAGTCGTCTAGTCCAACCCCCTGCTCAAGCAGGAGACCTTATACCATTTCAGACAAATGATTGTCAATCTCTTCTTAAAAATCTCCAGTGTTGGAGCACCCACAACTTTTGGAGACAAGTTGTTCCACTGATAAATTGTTCTGTCAAGAAACTTACAACAACTCTGGTTTTCTTTGGGCCAAAGCCACATTTGCCTCCTTATCTGTATCAATTTCCCCCACTGCACTGTGTCTGGATGATATGGGGAAATTAAAGAAGAGGAAATGACAAAAAGAAACAGAGGAAAAGAAAAGAGGGACAGAAAAATCCACTTTTGGAATCCTGAGGATAAAAATATAGCATTTGACCTTCTGGGAAGAGGCTGGAAGGTCATCCAAGCCTTCATTCAAGCTTCTATTTTGCTGAGCCCTGAAAGAACGGGGCCAAAAGGAAGAATTAAGAGGCAGAGAAAAAAATGGTATGTATCACTTGATCTTTTGGCCTCCAGAAGGTCAAAGAGCAGAGCACATAAGCCTGGGTGAGCCATTGACTGTGTGATGTCTTAAACAAACCAGGAGGAGGAGAAACCACTTTTTTTCCTGGACCAGCCTGACAATATACAGATTAACAGAGTTGGAAGGGACCTTGTAGGTCATCTAGTCCAACCCCCCACCCAAGCAAGAGAGCCTACACAATTTCTGACAAATGGCAGTCCAATCTCTTCTTGAAAGCCTCCATTGATGAAGCTCCCACAACTTCTGAAGGCAAGTTGTTCCATTGGTTGATTGTTCTCACTGTCAGAAAAATTCTCCTTATTTCTAGGTTGAATCTCTCCTTGATCAGTTTCCATCCATTATTCCTTGTCTGGCCTTCAGGTGCCTTGGAAAATAGCTTGACCTCTTCCTCTCTGTGGCAGCCCCTCAAATATTGGAACACTGCTATCATGTCTCCCCTGGTCCTTCTCTTCACTAGACTAGCCATGCCCAGTTCCTGTAATATTGCTCTTTCTTGAATAACCTTCCCAATCAGATGTCTCCAGATGGATTGTACTGTATCTGCAACCATGGAAAACTGCTGTAGGTGAAGGAACCTGGAGATGGAATAAAAAGGGGGATCAGCCTGGAATCCCTACATAGCCTCAAGAGAATTAAAACTTGAAATTCTTGAATGCCACTGACCCTTATTTACCTCTAAGGAGGTGCTGACCTTTAGTTGAGAAGATACCTGTGCATTAGCTTTTAGTTGAGAAGATACCTGCGTATTGGCTTTTAGCAATAAATTGGTTTCAATGAATCTTTAGGTGTGGACCTGGTCTTTTGCTACAGTCTAATACATCTGTAGGACACTCCAAATTGGGAAAAGTGACTTTGGAATATATTAAGCCGGGAAAAATATATCAATAGTTAACCCAAGTTGTGTACCTGCTGGTATTTGAAACATATGTGGGTCCTGACTGGATGGCACATAATGACAGGGGTGTTCTGTAAACTGGATGGAGTCTGGAGAACATTTGCCTTGAAGATCTATCTACCCATCCTCTTTGGGAATTCTCCCTATTGCTTCTCTTTCTCTCCTCATTCTTCCTGGTGCATCCTTACTCTATTTCTTCTTCTTCTTGTTCCTTAACTAGCCTTGACACTTTTCTTCCTGTTTTTGTTTTCTCTTTTAAACACTTTTATATGTTTATACTAACGTTCCTCAACGCTGGGTGCCTTGAGTTACTTACAAAGTAATAAAGCTGGGATAAAAACATCTAATTATAAAATAAAAATAAAATTGTGGCCACATTTCTTTTAGCACATCAAAGGGAGTGAGATTTGGTAGAGGCAAACAATGCAGGGAAGCCAAAGATAGCTTTGCTTCAAGTGACAGTAGCAGCAAAGGTGGTGCAAAGGGAAGCTGTGACATTGGCTGCTAATGACGCAGGTGCAAGGCACTGCTTGCAGGATCACATCCAGTAGGGCAGGCTAATTATTGTCAAAATGGGTTTCTCTGAAAAGCCTCCTGAATGGGACTGGCAGCATTGAGTTTCGCTGCCCACCTCTCCATTGGCTTGAGCAAACGAGGGTTTTGCAAAACCCAGTAAAATGATACTGCAGTTGGTGCAATAATAATTATCATGTTTCCTAGTCTAGGTTTTGTTTGCTGCAGCCAACATAGCATTGAAACACTCTGGAGGGAGGTGGGGAGGGTAGCGGGGTGAGATATCCATATCACAAAGGGAATCAACTGCACTCAGGGCTTCACATCCCAGGGAAGGCTAATGAAGTTGTGCAGGTGAAAATGAATTCAGGCCTGAATGGGCCGCAAAATGGTAGCTGCAGCTGAACCGAACGTTCTCATTTCATTCAGTGGGATTTTTGGCCTTGTAAATGTCTACTGAGCAGAAGCCTCAGAGATTAATTATTACTACTTTATGATGCTTTGGTAAGACCACACTTGAAATACTGCATCCAGTTTTGGTCGCCACAATGTAAAAAAAAAGTTGAGGTGTAGAAAGGGTGCAAAGAAGAGCAACAAATATGATTAGGGGACTGGAGGCTAAAACATATGAAGAACGGCTGCAGGATTTGGGTTTGGCTAGTCTAAAGAAAAGAAGAATTAGGGGCGACATGATAGCGGTATTCCAGTATTTGAGGGGCTGCCACAAAGAAGAGGGGGTCAAACTATTCTACAAAGCACCAGAGTGTAGGACAAGAAACAATGGTTGGAAACTAACAAAGAGTTAAGCAACCTGGAATTAAGGAGAAACATCCTAACAGTGAGGACAATTACCCAGTGGAACAGCTTGCCTTCAGAAATCTTGGGCACTCCATCAATGGAGGTTTTTAAGAAGAGTCTAGAGACAGTCACTTATCTAAAATGGTATAGGTTCTCCTGCTTGAGCAGGGGGCTGGACTAGAAGACCTCCAAGGTCCCTTCCAGCTCTATTCTATTCAACCTTGTTCAGCTGCTGGAATTTAATGAAAAGAAGGGCTAGGGATGACATGATAGCAGAAACTAATCAAGGAGAGAATATTGTTTAAAATTTAATAGCTGGAGCAGTGAAGGGTTGGACTGTGAGTAAGAACACACAATTATGGCTAATTGGTTGAAGAGAGTTGGGCACTGGATGAGGTAATCTGAGCTGTGATTGGTTGCTGTGAATGTAAAGGGGGCATTTCCTCGTTTCCCGCCTTTTTCCTCCGGGCGCCCTGAGCTTGCTGTTAATTTACCTCATGATGTTCCTGCAGTTTACCTGACGATGCTCCTCTTTGTCTATCTTATTTACTGTACATATATTTATTTATATAAAACTGGGTCATGCCAGCATCTCTGACACCATTTGGACACTGGCTGCGCAATTTCCTGACAGCGAAGCAAGCTAGAACTAAGGAGAAATTTCCTGACAGAACAATCAGTGGAACAATTTGTTTTCAGAAGTTATGGGTGCTCCAACAATGGACATTTTTAAGAAGAGATTGGACAACTATTTGTCTGAAATGGTATAGGATCTCCTGCTTGAGCAGGGGATTGGACTAGAAGACCTCCAAGGTCCCTTCCAGCTCTGTTATTCTGTTATTAATCTAAGTAAGAATCAGGGTGAAAAATATAGCTAGTCCTTGACTTACAACCATAACTGGGACCAGACTGTCCATTGCTAAGCAAAGTGGTTGTTAAGTGAGTCACATTCCAATTTTGTGACCTCTATAGCCATGGTTGTTAAGAGAATCACTGCAATTGTTAAGTGAATCATGCGATTGTTAAGCGAGTCCATTGACCTTGCCTGTTGGTACCTGGCTTGCAAATGGTGATCACATGACCTCAGGACATTGAAATAGTCATGAATACATGCCTGTTTGCCAAGTCTTAGCATTTTAATGACACCAGGTCATCATGTTAAATCCTAATATGCATCATGTAAAAACACATATTGCATTTCACTCACCTGGCTTACGGTTTAACGTGCTGCATGAATCCAGCCCAAGTATTGCAAGTTTAGACATTCCTATATCAATGGAACTAATATATTATCATCATCATAATCAACAACAACACTTCAAAAAGGGAATCCTCAAAGATTTTTCAGAAATTATCGTCACTAATATCAGCACCTTAAGGGCAATCCATTCCTGAGAGCCCAACCTTGCCTCAAGTGACTCAATAGCTATATGACCAAAGAAGCTTGTTCCCTCTGTTGTGACACCAGTTATGGAAGACCCTCCCCTCCCCCTCCCCAAATTCAGATGGCGATGACCTTGTTGCTCTTTTGAAAATCACTGAAGATTTGTTTTTTCCCACAGGCGTTGGACCAGCGTGGTGAGTTAAATCTAACACTTAGAGAGGTTTTAAAATACATTTTAGGGAGATGGATGTTGAGTCCTTTGCTGCTGCTTATTTGGTTCTGAGGCTGATATTTTGATCTTGTTTTTTAAATTGGTTGTTCACTGCCCGGAGTCCTTCTGAATTGGGGAGGGGGAGACATCCCAAAGGAACAAACAAACAACAACATTCCCTTATTCTTGAAAGAGAGAAGAGAGAAGAGGGAACATTGAACAGAAGTTCCCACACTGTGATGCTTTCTTACAGACTGTGATGCTTTTTTACAGGTTCCCCTTGTTAACTGCTAATTCCCAGGCACTAAAAACATTTACTCTATCATATACCTTTTCCTTGGTCCCTTCAGTCTCCTTGCGTTGCCCTGGCAACAGAGGCCATGACACCTTGGCAAGAGTGACAGGGGTCCAACAAAGCCTTCTGTCATGGTACCAATTGGATTGAAATATTCTGAGGCCCCCACCTCCTCTTTTGGAGGGCACAATGCAAGAGACAAGAGTGCTGGGGGTGGCTGGGCCTAGTAGAGGGATACCAAATGCTGACCAACTGTGCAGAGCCCTGACAGTTCTTGCCTCCTGGTTGCCTTGTTTCTTTAGCTTTTCTTGAGTCAGAAGGACAAGGTTCACTGACTCCTCTTAGTTGCAGAGCTGAAGGTGGATTAAAGAGGGGTGACGGCCTTTTCTTGTTAGTTTTGCCTGGGGGAGGCCAGATCAGTCATCCACAAAACCCCTCACACACTTTGTGGAGTCCACAAGTGTCATTCAGGATGAAGATAGCTGTCCATCATATCCTCAGGACAAGTGGGAGCACGTAGGGCCCAGCAGGGGCCGATAGACCCATCAGGAGATGGAGTTGTTCTGAAAAGCTCCAACTTTTTCTTTTTTAAAGGAATGATAGCTATTCAAACACTGTTTTGAAAAGGTTGTTATCCATATTGGAGATGAGTATATGCCAGCAGAGATGATTTAAATGCTCACGTGTAGCACGTTCCAAACTCTAATGAATGTGTAAACTAGGAATGATTTATTTACACGTGGTCCTCAACTTACGACCATAATCGAGCCCAAAATTTTTGTTGCTAAGTGAGACATTTGTTAAGTGAGTTTTGCCCCATTTTACAACTTTTCTTGCCACAGTTGTTAAGTGAATCACTAAAGTTGTTAAGTTAGGAACATGGTGGTTAAGTGAATCTGGCTTCCTCATTTACTTTGCTTGTCAGAAAGTCGCAAAAGGGGATCACGTGGCCCTGGGACACTGCAACCGTCACAAATATGCGTCAGTTCCCAAGCATCTGAATTTTGATCACATGACCATAGGGATGCTGCAATGGTCATTACTGTGAAAAACTATCATAAGTCACTTTTTTCAGAGCCGTTGTAACTTTGAACGGTCACTGTTTTAACTCGAGGACTACCTGTACTTATTGAATTTAGATACAGAATGTAAGTATATTATTTCATGTGATTTCACATCAGAAACAAAGTGGAATTTGTCATGGCTATCAATTGTGCATTTATTTCCCTCTTTACTTCAATTATTATAGAAACAATGGGAGCCACCTCAAATTTTTCAAGGGTTATTTGAAATTAGTCATCAACTCTTGCTCTAAGCAATGAATTTTGATTCACAGAAAATGAACTGTAAGCATCTTATAGTCCTTCATAACCATGATGAAATCAACTTGGTCAACCTATGTCAACTTAGAAAGTGCTCAGGTATAGATGAATCATTAGGCACCATACCCAATTGGTGGGGTTTGTGTTAAGTCTTTGACCATATTTTGAAAACTGCAATAATTGGCACCATAGGTTGTACTAACCCTGATACTGTAGATTGGAACACTGGGTGAAGCAAACCCTGTGTATTGATATGACCAAGATAATTGGTGGGAGGGGGGCGTTGGAAGGGTACAAAAATGGATAATCTTGATCAAAACACTGAGATTACAGTTTGCTCTTCCTAAGATTTCTATTGTCTCAGGATTAAATTCTATAATCAATATTGCAGCGCTTCTACTCTTCCTTATTACAACAAACTGATTTGTGCGTGTTCCTGCCAATGGGTTGACCTTGCAAAGGGGAAGAGCTGCAACCCCAGAGGGGAATCCAGAAAAGGGTGCACTGGCACACCCACCGCAAACCCAATGACAACACCACCATTTGCAACTCAGCTGCTACAAATACATGATATAGAGCTAGGATAAAATCAACAATCCATACAACCAACTTTATGGTGGTGATTAATGCAATTAAGCAATAAAACTCACCTTAGACCAGGGGTCTGCAACCTTAAACACTCAAAGAGCCACTTGGGCCCGTTTCCCACAGAAAGCAAAACGACGGGAGCCACAAAACCTGGGTGGGCGTGGCCAACTCGATGTCACTCACTCCCACCCAGTCACATGACCCCCCCAGCCACACCTACCCAGGTTTTGTGGCTCCCTGTGTTTTGATTTCTATGGGAAATACTGTAGGTATCTCCCTCTCTCTGTCTCTCTCTCTCCCTCTCTCTCTCTCTTCTCTCTCTCTCTCTCTGGTCTGTTGTGCTCGGTGCTCGGCGGGGGAGGGGAGCACTTCCCCACGCTGCCCCCTTCTTTCTCTTGGCCCCGCCGACCAGGTCAGGCTTGGGGGATGGCCCCCACCCCACAAGATCCGCCCTTGCCGTTCTCTCCCAGGCCTCTTTGCTGGCGGCAACAGCAAATGTAGCACAATGAAGGCAGAATGCTGTTGCTGCGCAAAGGCAAGTAGAGGGGCGCGTCGCTCCCACACTAAGGCTCTGGCCATGCCACTGCCATGCCAGGATGATGGCTCTTTCATTTCTCTGCCGCGACAGGGTGACAGGGAGCCGCAGCAGAGGGCCCAAAGAGCTGCATATGGCTCCGGAGCCGCAGGTTGCAGACCCCTGGTATAGGGTCTCTTGCTTGAGCAGGCGGTTGGACTAGAAGACCTCCAAAGTTACTTCCAGCTCTATTCTGATTGATTGACAATCAGATGCCTTCCAGAACCTAATGCTCTCATGTGAACCCCCTACTTCTTTTTTTCCCAAGATGGAGACCATTTTTCTCCTCAATTTTTTTTTAAATGGTGAAATATACACAAAAAGGAATCTATATTAAATAATTACAGTAGGGAAAAAAAACCCAAATATGTTAAAATGAATAAAATGAATTAAATACAAGAGCAAGATTAATTAATTAAGAGAGAGAGAGCTATTTGGTACATACAACAATCTACATACAATTATTTTTGTCATTAAATCTAGGACTATATAGCAATGTGCCATTTCATTTCATGTTTAGAACAGAGATTTTTAAAAGTCAGATTACAAAATATCTAGAATCCATTCCTTCAAATCAGGAGAGTGACTTTCTTTCTAATTACATAGACTCTTAGCTATATATCGGCCTTGAGAGAGTCAATACTTTTCATTAAAACACAAATTCCATGTTTTAAGAATATAGTTCAACGTCACACTGAGATCCTTAATTATAATATTTCTTTTCAAAATTAAATTCTTTCCAAACTTAAATCCACATTTACAACAAAAACAAAGCTGTCACCGAATCATACATTAATACACCTTCAAATGTCTTGCATTGCCAACATAAGAAATCTAATATCTATTCCATTTGAAACATTCTGTGGGAGGCCTAAATTCATCAGAATTAATTTCACCAGAAACACTTCTAAATGTCAAAGTCAGAAATTGTTTTTTATTCCCACAAAATCATAGATAGAAAAATAAAATAAAATAAATCCTAGTTAGTACATATCTGCTTCTATCTGATGAGGAGACACCCTGCTCTTCCTTCCCATCTTTGAGAGTGGCACTCGTTTACTGTAAGCATTCTCA
>QLTV01001009.1:1390468-1406735 GCA_003457575.1 Thermophis baileyi
TGTTTCTTCTCAGCCGTCAACTCTAGGCCATAAGGTGTCGCCTTCCATGGTGGGACGTTGGCTTAGGGCTTATATTGCTAGGGCCTATGAGCTTCAGGGCCTCCCAGTGCCTAGACCAGGGGTCGGCAACCTTAAAAACTCAGAGCCAGTTGGACCCGTTTCCCAGAGAAAACAAAACACCCGGAGCCACAAACCCTGGGTGGGCGTGGCCAACTCGATGTCACTCACTCCCACCCAGTCACATGGCCCCCCCAGCCACACCTACCCAGGTTTTGTGGCTCCCTGTGTTTTGATTTCTATGGGAAATACTGTAGGTATCTCCCTCTCTCTGTCTCTCTCTCTCCCTCTCTCTCTCTCTCTCTCTCTGGGCTGTTGTGCTCGGTGCTCGGTGGGGGAGGGGAGCACTTCCCTACACTGCCCCCTTCTTTCTCTTGGCCCCGCCGACAAGGGAGGAGGAAGGCCAGGCTTGGGGGATGGCCCCCACCCCGCAAGATCCACCCCCGCCATTCGCTCCCAGCCCTCTTTGCTGGGGGCAACAGCAAATGTACCACAATGAAGGCGGAATGCTGTTGCCACGCAAAGGCAAGTAGAGGGGCGCTTCGCTCCCGCAGTAAGGCTCCGGCCATGCCACTGCCATGACAGGATGATGGCTCTTTCATCTCTCTGCCATGACAGGGTGACAGGGAGCCGCAGCAGAGGGCCCAAAGAGCTGCATGCGGCTCCGGAGCCGCAGGTTGCAGACCCCTGCCTTAGACTATACCACATAAGGCAGGGGTAGGTGATTGCATTTTTTCATACTTTCTGCCTTTTATATTCCCTAAGGCAGAAAATAGAGAGTCAGCTTGGTGCAGTGGTTAAGGTACCAGGGTAGAAACCAGGAGACAGAGTGTTCTACTCTGCTTTAGGCCCAGAGGCCAGGTGGGTGACCTTGGACCAGTCCTTCTCTTTCAGCTTTAGCAATGGCAAACCACTTCTAAAATCATGTAAGAAAACTTCAGAGACTTGTCCAGTTGCCAGGAGTTAAGGCTGACTGAAAACACACACACACACACACACACACACACACACACACACATGGGGGAGGGGGGAGAGAAAGGGAGAGGAAGAGGGAGAGGGAGAGGAAGAGGGAGAGAGAGAAAGAGAGAGAGAGAGAGAGAAAGAATAAATATGTTTAGGAATAGATTACAACTTAGCTTGGTGTGCTATCTTTTGATATGCAAATAGGCTTGACTGACAGAGAACATAAACCAGTGGAATGCCTTGCCATCAGAAGTTGTGGGTTCTCCATCACTGGAAGCATTTAAAAAGAGACTGGACAGCCATTTGTTTGAAATGGTATAGGGTCCTCTGCTTTTGCAGGAGGTTGGACTAGAAGACATGTAAAAAAGATGTTGAGTCGGTAGAAAGAGTGCAGAGAAGAGCAAAAAGATCATTAGGGGACTGGAGGCTAAAACATATGAAGAACGGTTGCTGGAATTGGGTATGTCTAGTTTAATAAAAAGAAGGACTAGGGGTGACATGATAGCAATGTTCCAATATCTCAGGGGCTGCCACAAAGAAGAGGGAGTCAAGCTATTCCCCAAAGCACCAGAGTGTAGGAATGGATGGAAAGCAATGGATGGAAACTAATCAAGGAGAGAAGCAACCAAGAACTAGTAAGGAGAGATTTCCTGACAGTGAGAACAATTAACCAGTGGAAAGGCTTGACTCCAGTAGTTGTGGATGCTCCAACACTGGAAATGTTTAAGAAGAGAGTGGTCTGAAATGGTATAGGGTTTCCTGCCTGAACAGCGGGTTGGACTAGAAGACCTCCAAGATCCCTTCCAACTCTGTTATTCCACTATTCAGCTGCTTGCCTGCTTTGCGGCAGAGAGTAATCTTTTTCTATCTCTGGGCTGAACCGTCACTCTTCCCTGCCTTCTCTCCCAAGATAGCTGTTTCTGGAATCCTGTTGCATAGCGGAGGAAGGAGCCACTGCGGCTGCAGCCTGAGAGCTCCTTTTGTTTCCACATTTCAACTCCTTCCGTGATGGAGTTAAAACAGCTTTCTGGCAAAGAAGTCCCTTCAATCCAACCCTCCCTTCCCCATTGCACATTTCCCGCTCCGATTCCCTAAGAATAACTCCAGAACTCTTCAGGGCTGAGTTTTAGAACTGGGGTGAATAATATTATTATTTTTTCTTCATTAAGAAAATTTATATGGCCATCTAACTCACTCATGGTGACTCCTGGCGGCTTATAAAAATAAAATCTCAAAATAAAAGCCAATAAATCTCTACCGCCTCATGATAACAACCTTTGATGGGCTCCATATCACCCTGCAGTCCCCAGGCCCACTGGCAAAATCAAATCCTCCGGGCCTTTTGAAAGAATGTCAAGGTTGGAGCCAATCTTATTTCTATAGGGATGATATTCCATAGTGAGGGAGCCACCACCGAAAAGGTCCTTCTTCTTGATCCCACAAGATGGACCTCCTTAAGCGAGGAGACCTGTAGCATACCGGCCTTCCTCTCTGATGGGTAGATATAAGTGGGAAAAGATAGCCCTTCAAATAATAAGTGAGCTTGTTTCTTTGCATGGACAATGGCCACAACATGGAAAACCTCTTGCTGTCCTGAGAATAGCAAACAGAATTGGAGGCCACTGTCCAATGGATTGGCAACATTTTTGCACAGAAGAAAAATCAACTCACCAAAGGACCACGTGCTGATGCTCAAACATCTGTTGGGAATAGATGGGATGTTCCTCTCTCCTTTTCAGTATGATGACTAGTCAAATGGAGGATGCCCCTTTTCAAATTGGGTGCTCTCCAGAAATTCTGGAACCACCAAAGGGATCGTGCTGGCTGGGAATTCTAGGATTTGTAGTCCAGATTTGTACTTGATGGACATGTCTATGCCAAAACACCCTTTTAGATGGCAAAGGTGATATACCAATAAACAAATGTTAAAACTCTTTCATCTTGGGAAGACATTTTCCTAGGGACAGTGATAATATGGACTAGGACAAGATGGCAGACTTGACAACAAGATGCTGATGTTTAGATCTTTGATCCTAGAATTTTAACATCCTTAACCAGGACAAGAGAAGGAAACTGTATTTGTGTGCCTTAATGCAAACTGTAAGGAAGAAAACCTCGATGGGGATCAATGAGACCTGTTAATAAAATGACAGGGAAAAATATCTTGTCTAAAACAACCAATTTATACAGAAGAAACCCAGACAGACACCACCCTAATTCACATGAGTATAAGAAGGATAAGGTCCTACATAATTAGACTTGAAAAATTCTATTATTAAAGCCCACTTTAATAGAAATAGCTTTAGTCTTCCTAAAGAGATAAGATTCCTAATCTCACCTACCTGGTGGGCTGACAACAGTCTTGTAGGTCTCATTGTGCTGTAACTCGCCCCTCCCTTATGTTTAGAAATTAAAGAGTGGTTGAGATATCTGCTTCATGCTTTGTTTGGAAATATGCTCAGCTGCTCAAAGTGGAAATTCTCCAGGGGTAGGGAATAAAAGGTGGAAGGAAGCAACATTAGCTGTTTGTCTTAGGGTGAATGGACATTTGGAGATACCCATGGATGTCATTTTAGCACAAACACCAGCAATCTGTGTTCACTATGCAAGAACTTTGCTTTTCCCTTTAACTTGGGATCACATTTATTGAACAGAATTAGTTTTGGAACCCTGGAAGATGCCTTGTCTAGCTCAGCTTATTTACCCGTATTTTTCGGAGTATAAGACACACTTTTTTCCCTCCTAAAAGAGACTGAAAATTTGGGTATGTCTTATACTCTGAATGTAGCCCCGCCCACCCACCGGCCCCTACCCTTCGGCCTCCATGCGTCCTCTTCCTGGCTGCAGAGATTGCCACCAACAATGGTTTGTGTTTTTGGGCTCCGCGCGTTGCGTTTTCAGCCTCCAAACGCTCACGCGGTGCCCAAAATGGCTACCCGGAACAGCTGCTGCCTTCTCTTACCCCTTCCGTGCTTTGCTTGCTTTAGTCACTGGAGCTCCCTCCGATGATCAGCTGTGCTTTTGAAGCTGTTTTTCAGCCCCAACACGAGCTAAGCAATCTTCTGTGCTTTGCCTGCTTTTCTAATTGCTGCTCCCTCCGACGATCAGCTGTGCTTTAGAAGCACAGCCCCAACCAGCCCCAACCTCAAAAACAGCGAGCGAACTAATGTGCTGAAGCTGACCAGGCTAAGGACTAGCCAGATGAAGACCTGGTAGGCAGAATTCCCCCCCCCCTATTTTCCCCCCCAAAAACTAAGGTGCGTCTTATACTCCGAAAAATACGGTATCTGTCAGTCTCAATAAGTTCAATGGTGTAATCTCAGGTGGACAGGGTCTCCCACGACCCGCTCATTGATACCAGAGAGGCTGGGGACTGCTCTGGAAAATATATCTGGAAAAATTGGGGATCCTCCCCTAAGGATGTCTCTTGCAAAGCTGCAGCCTGGGGTCCAGACAAACAGCCTGGATCCTGCCATCCTCCAGCCCCTCCTTTCCTCCCTCCTATCCAGTGCATCTTCCTTTATAGCTGTCTGCTTGTGTTATTGGTCAGGGATTGTCTGCCTTCCAGGAACTGTGGGATGGTTAATGGATCTCTCCGGCAGAGGTTAGACTAAGCAAATAGCCCGTCCATCTCTGAGTTAGCTTGATTGGAATGGATTGCCTGAATGAAAGGAGGGAGAGAGAAAGAGAGAAGAGACAGGGAGGAAAGCTGCTTTTGTGGCTAGTCAGAAGCCTTGCCTAAAGGGAGTCTGCATCCATAGCATATTGACCAGCTGTCAGGCCATAGAGAATCGTTCTCCTTCCTTCCTTCCTTCCTTCCTTCCTTCCTTCCTTCCTTCCTTCCTTCCTTCCTTCCTTCCTTCCTTCCTTCCTTCCTTCCTTCCTTCCTTCCTTCCTTCGCTGAATTGAAGGGAGCTTCCTTCATCTGCTCAGGCTTCTGTGGCTTCTGATCATTGTCTTCTCCTGCAGAGTTGCTCATCTCTGAGCAGGGAGTGACAATCATCTCAAGCGACAATAAGGGAATAAGAGAGAAGTTTAGTGGTAGACTATTCAAAAAGAGTAATATTGCTGCATTCCTAATCTAGCCTCTTCTCTTTAGATACAATGGAAAAAGAAAGGCACAGTCCCATTTAGACAGCAGAGAAAGTGATCCAACAGTTTGAGGGTCATGCATAGGTTCTGAAAGGCCATTTAGTCTCTCCTTCTTGCTAATCTCCTCCTGAGGTAATGAGAGTCTCCAATACACTGCTGGAGATACTAATATTGGCTGCTTTGTAGGACACGTAGTAGGATCTTTGATGTCTTTGGCTGGGCCTCAAAGATCCTTCTGCTTCTCTGAATAGCTGAATCTATATTCCTAGTTTGACACCTTCTTTATTTGCACAACAAGTCCAATCATTCCTAGGCAGGGTCCATGAGTGGGTATGATAGGATTTCATAGCTGTAGACCTCAAGAATGTAACGGAATTGGGAAAATTGATCTAGAAGTACAGTTGTTGTTGTTGTTGGTTCTCATACTAAGAATGATTTCACATTGCCCATTAATGACATTCGCACAATATTCTTAATCGGGTCAGTGCAATAGTTTAATAGTTCCATTTCCAAAGCTTTGATCTTAATTTGAATACGATTTTTGCTTGTTTGGGTGGCGGTAGGGGGAAGCATGTTGTGAGAACACAGCCTAATTGGTTTAACACTAGGTGAAGGCAGAAAATGGGTGAATTCAGGCATGAGATTAAGCATGTTTTGGGAAGTCAGCCAACAATCTCAAAGGAAAGAAAGATCCTTAGAAGACATCCAGGCTCTTTGAGATGATTGGAGGGGCTACAGAGCAGACTGCCTCCCTCCCATCTTCTCCTAGGGATTTGAAAAGCCTTCCCTGGACCCCAAGAGTCAATGTCCAGCTGGAGAATTCCCAAGAGGTCCTGACAGTTAGGGGAACGAGGTGCTGCGGCCCAGGGCTTGGATCATTGCCAAGGAACTAAAATGATCTGACCTCATCAGTGTGGGGAAAGCACAACAGGAAGTCTCAGTATGCATTCCTAGCATATTCAAGTCAGCAGCGCAGAGTCCCAAAGCAAAGCTTATTCTCTAGGGACTGCCATCTGTTTCTCTGCATTTAACCCTCCTCTTTTCGGATCGCAATCGGAATGAAATGCAAAGCAGGCTGCTGTTGTGGCAGGGATGAGCTGATAGCCTAGATGTTGCTGGTGGTTCTGCTCATTGGTTCTTCCTTACTTGGGTTGGATGCTGGGTATGATAGCAACTTCTAATTGAACGCTTCTACCTTCAACTCTTGCATTCATCCTTTTGTTCATTCATAAGCTTTCTGCCTTCATTCACTCCCTGGAAAAGGTCATTCACACAAATGCCATGAAGATCTTTGATGGGTATTGCAGCTTCTGGCACAGTTCATCTTTCTCAGATTGCAAGCACTGAATCAGGGTTGGCACTGGACTCCAGCATTGTCACGCACTTGCCAAGGCCACTGTACTATTGAAAGCCTTGGTGCTAATATTCCAGAACCCTCAGCTTACTGTCCAACTTTCTTGATGCTGCTCCCTGATCTGCTACTTCTTCTTACAAGAAAAGAAACACTGATTCGACTGAAGAGAAGAAGCAATGTCCCATCCATGTTTCCCTCTCTCTGAGGGAATAAGCTTGGAATAAGAGAAGCTGCCCTCAGAAGCCACTTTCCATACAGAGGTGTACTGAAAAGGGGGCAGCAGGATCATACAGTATATGCTGATCCTCCCAGTGCAAAGAAGTCGGTAAAAATGTCTTCCGGAGTAGACTCATAGCTGTTCTTGCTATTACTGTAGTTGATTGTTTGCTTTTGATGGCTCCTTCAGAAATTATTTTCCATGCCAGCTTTCTTGAACTATGTTGGACAAAAACTCCTAAGAGTCCAGGAGTTTTAATCCAACATTGATGGATAGCATCAACTTGTCCTGGACCATTAGTTTTCAACGTTGGCAACTTTAAGATATATGGACTTCAACTCCCAGAAGTCAACTCCCATGCTGGCTGGGGAATTCTGGAAGTTGAAGTCCATACATCTTGGCTGCCAAGGTTGAGAAACACTGTCATAGACTACCACCATCAAACAACATGAAGGTTCACAAGCATAGACTTCTCCATTTGATTGGGGACATGTTTCTGCAACTGTTCATGATTACAGAAGGAGTTGATCAACAATGATCAGGATATGATTCCTCCTCCAGAACTTTTAAGTTAAGGTATGTTGTACAAAAGACAGAGACAACAGGAACATGACAAATCTATACAACATATTTTCTAGTCATACACAGATGGCTGTGAGGTTCGCTTGAAGAAGATTGGAGAAGAAAGTTACTGGGCCAGGAGTAAGAAAGTGGATTTTGGAGGAATGTGGGATACAATAGAAAAACGAGTTGTCAACCAGGACATTTGATTAGAGTGTCCATATGTCCACTTTATAGAGGGTAGCTCTCATTTAAAGGGGGTCATTCTCAACCTCTTTGAGGGAGTTTTTTTATTTACAGTGGTCACCACGGCAAGTCAGTTTTAAAGAATTCATTAGAAGGACTTGATGTTCATCAACAGCTATAACAATAAATTATGTGGCTGCATAAATCACCTCGTAGTCTTCCCCAAGCAGTGAGGCACATCCATTTCAACTTGAGTCACTCGCTCCAAATTTCCATCTCTACATCAGCATGTGCAAATCAGATGAAAATCCGTGTTCTCTTTGGAGTGACACATTTTCCTTTCCCTATTGGCACGTAAGTGCTTGCTCCAGATGCAACCTCTACGTGTTACTCAACTTGACTCTTGTCTTCAAGAGGACCTCACTTGGAAGTCACAGATATTCCTCAAATGTAGCAAGTCTGTTGTATCATCTGATGAAATCACATTCTTTTTCCAATAAAGGTTCGCAAGGCACTGGCTTCTAAGGCAGCTGCAAATAGAATGAGTAACCCTCCCACCCCCCACCCCAGCTGGACCCTCCTTTTCAAGAGCTGATGCGTATTCTTCCCGATTCCCAGCACAAGGCCTGGAAAAGGGAAGAAAGCACAGTCTTTATTTAGCTGGAGCTTCCTGTTTCCAATTCCTTTATAATTTTTTTCCAAAGAACAGCCTGCAGAGACAGGATTTTTTTTTTTACTTTGTTTCAATAATTGTTGTTGTTGTTGTTCTGGGAAAATCCAGGCAGGATCTGCATTGTCCAACCTTTGATGTCTTTTCTTGGGGCCATTTCCTGTTCGCTTGAACGCAGGTTAAAAATATGCTTCTGCTGACATCATCACGGCGGATCTTCTCCTGCCAGACTCAGCCAGGCAAGTCTCTTGCTATGCTGTTTTTTTTTTAGGGTTGACACGAGAAAGCTCTTCCCTTGGCTTGCTGAGGACAAGTGAACCCCAGCAGCTGCAAAAAAATAAAATAAAAAAAAATGGAGGCAAGCAGGAAGAGAGAGAGAAAAAAAGAAGGCATTTGATTCCCGTAGACTGTTTCCTTTGCTACGTTGCTTTGCATCACTTCCAGCACCTTCTACCTTTCGTGAACCAACATCTGTGATCCATTGTCCTGTTTCAGACTACACATGAAAAGCACACACACACAAAAGGAAGTAGATTATATATCTTACCTCTCTGTTGGACAAACAAAGCAGTTGGCATGAAGTACATTGAAACAAAATAAAGCAATTTTTTTTAAAAAAAACGGATTGCTAATTCTGTAGCAGTCATGTTGCCAAAGGTAAGGCATCAAAGCATTGGCCGAATCCGCATTGTTGAATGCTTTGGATATTAAAGATTGCCTGGCCAACAAAGAAAGATCCGGGTGGATCTCTGTTGATCGATAATTGTGTCACCACTGAAAGTCCTGCCTTTTTAGGGAGAACATTCCCTGGGGTTTATCCCAGAGGAGATAAAGTCAACCAACCAGCTGCATCAGCAAATAAAAATCCAAAGGAAAATATATCACAGAAGCCCATTTTTAAAAAGACAAGATAATGAATCTGTGAAAGCTAAGAATGATTGCATGTGTGCATGGATAGATGGGTGCAATCAAACCTTAGCATCTGTAGAAAGTGAAATATGGAAGGGTGCTATGTATAGTATGAAACCTTAAACTACTATTCAAATATGTAATAGTTTACTAAACATGAGCACCAGAGATAAGAATATCCCATTCAGTTACTTTCTGGAATCTATTCAAGGTGCTGGTTATCACCTTTAGGGTCATCCAAGGGTGGGTTCCTCCCGGTTCGGACTGGATCGCCCGAACTGTTAGTGACCCGCTGGTGACGTCACGGATCCGGTTCGGTCGGTGCCGGTCCGTGGGCGCCGCCATCTTTTTTTGGGATTTTTTTGTGAATTTTTTACTGTTTGGAAGGTTTTTCCTGTTCTGCTGCTTGAAAAAGGGCCCTCCCACCCGCCCCCGGGTTTATACTAACCTTTATTCCTTTGCAACCTTGAACTAAATACATTCAAAGCTGTAGAAATGGTGGTAGATTTTAGGAGAAACCCTCCTATACTACCATCTCTTACAATATTAGACAACACCCACCCCTGGGGTCATCCCTTTAAGTTTCTAGGTTCTATCATATCTCAAGACTTAAAATGGACACCTAACATCAAAAACATCATCAAAAAAGCACAACAAAGAATGTTCTTTCTGCACCAACTCAGAAAGCTCAAACTGCCCAAGGAGCTGCTGATTCAGTTCTCCAGAGGAATTATTGAGTCTATCATCTGCACCTCTATAACTGTCTGGTTTGGCTCTGCAACCAAACAAGACTTCAACGGATAATCAGAACTGCAGAAAAAAACAATTGCTACCAACCTGCCTTCCATTGAGGACCTGTATACTGCACGAGTCAAAAAGAGGGCTGTGAAAATATCTACAGACCCCTCACATCCTGGACATAAATTGTTTCAACTTCTACCCTCCAAACGAAACTATTTACTAAGACTGTATTACTATTCTTATTCTTCCTATTACCTATCTCCTTCTACTTATGACTATAACCTTGTTGCTTGTATCTTTACGATTATATTGTTTTATTTAGTTTCCTAGTATGATTTTGATTGCTTACTTAGTATCCTCTGACTATCACTAAGTGTTGTATCTTACGATTCTTGATGAATGTATTTTTATGTACACTGAGAGCTTATGCACTGAAGACAAATTCCTCGTGTGTCCAATCACACTTGGCCAATAAAGAATTCTATTCTATTCTATTCTATTCCATGGCACAGGGCCGGGATTGTGGGACCAGGTCTCCCTGATGGCATTTGTCCATTCTACTAGGTTGGATAGATTGGGTGTGCTGCCAATTGCAGTCATAAGCTGTGAGGGTTGTAAAGTCATCAAGTGACTGACCTGATTTTACAACCTGTTTTTAAAAAATGTTGATTGTTAAGTACAGTAGTTGTTCAGTGAACCTATTGTTCACTATGGATGTTTCTTTTTGTCAGGAACAAGAATTAAACATGGTTTGGGACAAAACCATCATAAATCACAGTCACGTGGTTGTGGGATGCTACAAATGCCCATAAACATGGACCATTTGGTGAGCACCCAAAATGCGATCACATGACCACAGGTGGGGTAGATATCTGAGAACTGAGTAATAAGTTCCTTTGGGGAAGTCTGTCATAAATTCAAATGGTTGCTTAGTGACTGGTCATAAATCAAGGATTACATGTGCAGAGATTTTCAGAACAACCTTACAAATATGCTGTTAGGAGTTTGTTTTTGTTTTTTTTTGGTTCGGAGAGATTTGAAAACTTTTCTAATTTGACTGTTAAGTTTCACATCATATTGTTCAAGATACACGGGCTGGAAAGCCCAACCATGAGAAGACAAGGTGCTCCCTCTTGTGATGGGAAATTGAAGTAGAGGCTTATGAAAACTATCTTTTCATGCAGGGCAAGTGAACGCAAGTCTCCTATAGGTCTACAACGAGTAAATGCGGTAAAAAGAATTTCCACTCTGAAAGATATTAAGAAGAGGTGTAAATTACCCCTTTCACCTCTCAGTTGTTTTCCAGATCTAAACAAACCCACCTGGCTTGCACTGTTGAAAAAATACAGATACCAATTCAACTTACAACAGCTCATTTAGTGACCATTCAAAGTTACCACACTGAAAAAAAGTGACTTATGACCCTTCTTCACACTTATGACCATTGCAGCATCCCCGTCATCAAAATTCAGACGGTAGGCAACTAACTCATATTTATGACCGTTGCAGTGTTCCAGAGTCATATGATCACATTTTGTGACCTTCTGACAAGCAAAGTCAATGGGGAAGCCAGATTCACTTAACAGCCGTGTTACTAACTTAACAACTGCAGTGATTCACTTAACAACTGTGGCAAGAAAAGTTGTAAAATGGGGCAAAACTCACTTCGCAAATGTCTCACTTAGCAACAGAAATTTTGGGCTCAATTGTGGTCATAAACCGAGGACTAGGGTTCAGCACTGGTAGTTATCAATCAACTCTAATGAAAAGAGGTGCAATTCATAAAATTTATGAAAACTTATACCACGGTGTTCATATGGTGCTGCCAACAAATATCAGGATGGTGGTTGTGATGGTGTAATCAAAGCTTTGCTTGTTGCAGCACACATGAAACCCATAAAACTTAGATATATAATAAAAATCACTATTCACTCATCCTCCAAAGTCCAATATATTTATCATGTGTTACAACCCTGCTTTTTTTAAGAAGCATCGCTGCATCTTCAACTCAATGAGCACAGTTCTTTAAGCCAATTTTTCTTTTAAGTGTGCCATCGTCTTCCCCCTCCCCATCCAGCACCAGAAACCATGGAGATGAATTTGGGATGTCTATAGCTCGCAAGACTCTGGATGTGTGTCTATTGATCCATGCTGTCATGCTCTGCCTATGAATAGTGTGCATTTATTCCAAGGCAAACCATTTGTTTGCAAAGTTGAATCCTTCTGTAGAGCTGTATGGAAGTGACCTTGAAGAAGATATTCAACAGCCATTAAGTAAAAGCCAGCTTCCCCTGAAAGGAGGAAGATGGTGAGAAAGAAACTCAAGATTTCATTGCCTTGATTCTCTTGGGTATAAAGGGAGAGAGTATCATTGCCAGGTTTTCAAGATTCTGTTATTAGACCCTATAACAATAAAGTAGATTTCCAGTAGCTCCAATGGCTCAGCTTCAAAAATCTCTGTGCTTGAATGCAAAAGAAGAAGAGACCATTGGAGGGCAGTCAAATCCAGCAGAAAAGCACAAAGCCACTGTGCTTTCCAATGTAACTGCAGACTCCTGATGTAGTTTGATGAATTGTTTCAGCAATCAGTTCCACATAAACAATTTGGTGACATTACATTACTCCCCATGTCCCCCTCCACCAGCAAACATCTGGACGATATCATGGCATACAGCCCAATTGATATTGCATAGGCATTGCTTAGTCCATCAAGGGCTGCCCCAGTGTCTCAGGGCTTCTGGATCAAGTGGAGCCATTGAAGTTAAATGCATTCTCTGAATCATGAGCTGGATCTGAATGCCAACTTTCCATCATTCTCTTTGGAATCCTTTTCAGGAGCAAAAAGAGTGCCATCAACATTGTATATACTTAAAGTGTCCGTTTTACCCCTTGAAATCCCAGAACCCAGTCTCCAAATAAACCCTAGCTCCTCCCACTTTTGGACTAAAGCTCCTCAAAGTCCTATGCAAAGGATACAAACTCACTGATCGTAGGAGAGAGACTGGATGAGCCAGGGGGAGGAGTCAAACAGGGTCTCAGTCTAGAATCCCTATGTGAGCACAAGAAGACAAAGTCTGACTCCCCCCCCCCTTGGAATAGGTTTTCTAGTCCACCTAGGGCAGTGACGGCTAACCTTTTTGGCACCGAGTGCCAAAACTGGAGCGCGTGCCTGAGCACACATGCGTGAGCACACATGCGTGTGCGCACATGCCAGAGCACCGGAACCCGGAAGAGAGCAGCTGGCAATGGCACGCATGCTCACAGAGAGGGCTCTGCATGCCACCTCTGGCACGCGTGCGATAGGTTCGCCATCACGGACCTAGGGCAACGGTGGCAACTTCTAGTGAACATGTAACATTCGAGGGGATCTGAGGACTGCATTTTGGGAAGATTTGGATTTAAGGAACAGTTTGAAAAGTTTGCTTTTTTAAACTTTACAATGTCCAGCACAGGGCCCCTGATAGAGAGTTTATCTGTCAGGTGCAATGCATCAGGAAGCAAGGCCGTTAAAATGAATATACAGGTTTATTTTATGCTAAAGCTCCCTACAAGAATCTGAACTACTAAGCAAATTGGCACTCAATAAGAGTCTATGGAATTCAAGGAGGGCTGGACTTAGATCTCTTGTGGGCATGAAGGGACTCAAGACTGATGACACACTTGACCCCTCCCTTGGCCTCAGTCTCCTACATTATCTGCCTCCCACCCAAACGCGATGAGTTCCGAACTTGGCAATTTGGTTGCAAACGTTTCATCACAGTTCGAGGAGACATCGTCAGTGCGCTTTGAAAAGCATGATGAGTAATTATTTTGAATTAAGGGGGGGGTGCTCTAAGGGCTGCAAAAGCAAAAAAATAAATAAGACTCTGGGTCGTACACTCTTAATGCAGGATTATTATTTTTTTTAAAAAAAACATATAAAACAAAACTGTGGCTCAAGTGAGAATTGAAGATATTTTCAGGGTGCTGTCTGCTTTTCCCCAGTCTGGTCCGAATGATGGTCTTGGTCAGATTAACAATGCAACTTCTTGGCTTTTCTTGGCTTTTAAGCAGGCCATTAATGAGGAAAAAGCATATGGGGGGAGAGAAATAGGAGAGACCCCAACGGGAGGGGCAGATCTTTGGAAAATGGACAGCCGTCTCTGTGCTATAGATCACATAGAGCTCCCCTCCACCCCCCTCGAAGAGAGACAAAATGGAAACCATTTACGAGAAAACTCCGCCTGAGATGATTTACGACCCTCAGCTCTCTGGAGCCACGTCTTGGAGAAGGTCAGCACTGCAGTGTGTAGAGGACGCATATTTCCCTCCTGCTCTCTGGTTCCCTCCATGTTCCTTTTGCTGAAAAAGAGACTTGATCGGATCAAATCGCACATCATAAATTGGAAATGGCCTTGATTCAGAACCAGTTTGATGGGCCTACCAATATTGGCTGCAAAAACCTGTACAACGTATGTCTTTGGAGATTCTCAGTCATCCAGGTCATGGTTGTCCCAAAGGTGCTTCTTCAAAAGGCAACTGGACTTTGTTTTTCCTTGAAGACTTTCCGCTTCTCATCCAAGAAGCTTCTTCAGTTCTGCCTCTCTTGGATGAGAACCGAAACGTCTTCAAGGAAAAAGTATAAGCTAGGTGGCATTGATCTAGCAGATGACTCTCACTTTGTCAAGGACCTAGGTGTACTTATTTCTGACGATTTATGCTCCAAAGCTCACTGTAACAGCGTTGCTAAAAAAAGCATTAAGAGTTGTAAACTTAATTTTGCGAAGCTTTTTTTCTGGAAACATTGTATTGCTAATTAGAGCTTATAAAACTTATGCTAGACCAATTTTAGAGTATTGTTCAACTGTTTGGAATCCCCATCATATATCCAGGGGTGGGCTTCAAAAATTTTAGCAAGGGGTTCTCTGCCCAGTTGCTGGGTGGGCGTGGCCATGGTAGGCGTGGCCTAGTCGGCCTCCTGCACCACGGCAGGGTGGAGCGTTTTTGCCCTCCCCAGGTCCGGAGGCTTTCCTCGAGCCTCCGGGAGGGCGAAAACGGCCTCCCCAGGCTCTGGAGGCCCTCTGGAGGCCGGAAACGGGCCTGTTTCCGGCCTTCTCAAACTTCTGGTAGGCCCGTTTTTCACCCTCCCCGAGCCTCTGCGCGCGCCCTGCACTTATCTGCATCCAAAATGGGCCGCGTGGGGACTCCTGGGAGGGGAGGGGCGGGGTGGGTGGGGCCAGCCAGGAGTAGGATTTGGGGGTTCTCCAAACTGCACAGAAGCTTAGCTAGAGGTTCTCCCGAACCCCTGCGAACCCCCAGTAGCCCACCCTGCATATATCTGACATCAGTACAATCGAGCGGGTTCAGAGGTACTTCACGAGAAAAGTCTTGCACTCTTCGGTACACAATAGAATTCCTTATGCTACTAGGCTCGAAATTCTCAGTTTGGATAACTTAGAACTGCGTCGCTTGCGGTCAGACCTAGGGATTGCGCACGAAATTATACGTAGCAATGTTTTACCTGTAAATGACTTCTTCTGTTTTAATCGTAAATCGTTCTAAACTTGACTGTAAAAAATATGATTTCTCTAATAGAGTTGTCAAAGTCTGGATATACCCTACCTGATTCAGTTGTCTCAGCTACAAATTTTCACAGTTTCAGTCACAAATTGACTTCCGTGGACCTTACTTCATACTTAAGTGGTCAGTAGAGGGGGCGTACATAAGTGCACTAACATGCCTATCATCCCTGTCATTGTATTTTTATTCTCTTATTCTTGTTCTCATTTTTGTTTGACAAATTCCAATAAATAAATAATAATAAAAATAAAAAACAAAGCCCAGTTTCCTTTTGAAGAAGCACCTTTGTACAACATCATTTTCTATATGTCTTTGCTGCCATCTAGTGATTTTCCAGAGTTTTACAAACCATACTGGTAACTAACCGAAGCACTAACCTTCTGCAATACAGGTAATCTTCAACTTACAACCAGAAGTGGTATACAGCCGGTTCTGTCCAGTTCGCCTGAACCGGTAGTGGAAATCGTGGGTGGCCCCACCCCCCCGCCCCGCCCCGGCTCTATTCTATCCTATTTGTGCACGTTTTTGAGGCTGGGCGCATGCGGGGAAGGCTCACGCGTGACTAAAGCGCATGCACAGGCGACCGTGCGCATGTGTGGAGGCGCACGCTCACATTTGCGAACCGGTAGGGAAGGTAAGTGAAAACCATCCCTGGGTGTAAAGCACTGTGAAGTGGTATATAAGTCTAAGTGCTATTGCTGTTTCCACGGTAGGCCTACTGATAATGCTGTGTGAAAACAAACCAGGTTTCTCTCCTGCCCCACAATCTATTTTGGCAACTCTGGAGACAAGGAGTCGTCTTTCTTTGCTCCTGGGTATCCTATATCCAATGACTATAATACTTAAGATTGTTGGACTATTATCATCTCTATATTGACTTGCCACTGGTCACATCAGTTGGAATTAATGGGAACTGAGTACATCTGGAGGACTCCAAGTTGTCCTATCTTCCCTTGTC
>QLTV01001010.1:0-10055 GCA_003457575.1 Thermophis baileyi
AAAAATCCAAAAAAACAAAAACAAAAACAAAGCCGAAAAAAAGATGGCAAACGCATGCACAGTGCCGGAACTTGCCTTCTGCACATACTCAGAAGGGGGAAAAAATTCCCCCCCCAAAAAATCAAAAAGAATTTGAATTTTTTTTTAAAAAAAAGATGGTGGCACCCACGGACCGGCACCGACCAATCCGGTTCGGTGATGTCATTGTGACGTCACCAGTGGGCCGCTACCAGTTTGGGCGAACCGGTCCGAACCGGGAGGAACCCACCCCTGGTCCCGCCCCCATCTATTCTCTGCCTCCCGAGTCCCAGCTAATGGGGAGGGAATGGAGATTTTACAGTATCCTTCCCCTGCCACGCCCACCAAGCCACACCACACCTACCAAGCCACGCCCACAGAACCAGTAGTAAAAAAAATTTGAATCCCACCACTGCTGGAAGTCATGTGTTTGCCATCTGCTACCTTTCCAGTCAGCTTCTGACAAGCAAAGAAAATGGGGGAAGCCGAATTTGCTTAACAACCACATGTTTCACTTAACAACCATGGTAAAAAAAAGGTTGTGAAATCAGGCACAACTCATTTAACAATTGCCTTTCTTGACAATGGAAATTGTGGTCTCAGTTACGGTTGTACGTTGAGAACTACCTGCAATTGTCTCCTAATTGTAATATTAGAACATTGTAATTGTAATTTTAATATTGTAATTGTAACTGTAATATTCTTCTAATTACTACTGAAATTATCTTCAGGATAATCTATGCTTTTCATTCTAAAGCTGAGGAAACTGAACTTAAGCTAGGAAGGTCCACATTTCCAAATTCATACTAGATTGAAGACGGTAGGAAGGCATTACCAACACCAAGTTCAGTATTGTAGCTTATGGGATCTAAGAATCACAAAATGGCTCCAACAGATACTTAATGATAGATATTTTTGAACAAAACAGTAACCAGAAACAAATTCAGCAGGTACCAGCGCTAGGTTGATACTGTGAAATGCATCTGATAGCAGAAAATATGCTGAACTCCTTATATATTCTTTTATGATTCATATGAAACTAACAAACTCAGAGCCAGGTGGATTACACTGCATTTAATATAGTACTTCAAGAAATGTAAACTTAAGATATTAAAACTGATGACACTGAATTGCATTCTAGGGATGTCCATCCATGACCAGTTAAGCCACCTTTGTTTTCATTCCTCTCTTCTGGATAAAAGCCTTATTTTTACATTAAACTATAATGCAGTGCATTTGTGAAACACCTCACAATCCCATGTCATCCTCATACAAATCTTTGTCAGCATGATGTCACGTTCCAATTAACTTTATTGAAATCCAAACAGCATCAAAGCCCATAGCTCAAGGGCAGCTAATCCATGTTGCTAGTCCTGGATCTTATGGGTAAAAATCTACTTTCCCATAACAGTTGTGCTATTTTTTCTGTGAATGGCAGGCCAGTTGTCCTTTGAAATGTCTGTGTATTATTTTGTTTGAAACATCCAATAAGTTGTTTACATATTGAAAGCTAATGCTTCAAAGAACTCATTTCCTATGGCGAGAAGAAAATTAAAACAGGCAGGGGAAGTTCTACAATAAATAACACATGTAGTATGGACAGTATCATGAGAAACCATTAACCTAGAAATGAAAGTACTCATGAAGCATGGATGGGGATGTAGGAAATGCCTTCTGGATCCTATTTTGTCACAAACTATATATGCAACTAAGAACAAGGGGGATGTCAGTCAAAATTGCACACTGGTGAAAAATTGATGGCCTTGCTCATTCATGAAATATGATGGGAACTAAATTCTTTTTAGGTTACTTAAGGTACTTCATGCCTGGGCAGTAGAAAATCCCTTCTACTATGTTCAAAGGACTACAACTGCTTCTAACTTTCTACACAACCACTTCACTCAGGGTAATGATTTATTTATGCTGCATACACCCACAGCATTCATGGTGCTTAGAATTACAAACATGTATGAACAGAGAATCCTCTATCCCCAAATAGCTTACAGTTCAGAAGGGGAAAAAAAAAAGAAGAGTGGAAGATACATGTGCTTTTAAGATTATTTATTTATATCAAATTTAGAAACCGCCCTTCTCACTCACAGAGCAACTCTGGGCTTAGCTACAGCTTAGCTGAGAAACCAACAAGGTTTACTTTGAGTAGACAGGATAACCTGTAGACTTTGCAGGAAACTAGTTTTCATTTAAAATAATTTTAGAGGGCTATTAGCAATGCTGTCTGAACTGTAGGGTCAAAAAATCAAGATGGGAGGCAGCACAAGCCAAGCCCCGCCCTTTTTCATGTCCGTGATGTAGACACACAAAAAGGGCAGGGCTTCTAGCAATCTGCCATAACCATCATGTTGACTGGATTATTAGTTTTTCCTTACCCTGAAGATGCCACTGAATTGACACCTTGGGAACACTTGTGAAGAGTGGTGTTTGAGGAGGAAAGAATTGGGAAAGAAAATGATTTCCCTGCTTCAAGTTTTCTTTAAGATATTTCATAGTTCTCTTCAGGATATTTCATATGCTATCCCACCAACAGGAAGGAAATACATTTTTTTTAATTCATTTATCCCATATTGTTTATCTCTATGGTGATTATTGTTGCCATACAGGACTGAAACAACAGACAAGGCTCTCACACTATAATACAGTATATTTGTAGATTTTGAATTGCAGAAGACTGGAAGAGAGTATTTTCTTTCAAGAAAACATTTAATAACCAGCAGACACTGGAATCATAGGCTATATTTCTATTTTAATTAAGGTAGCCATTTCCCCTTACTGTAGGTAAAATAGTAAAATTTGTGAAAGGTAAATCAAGCTTTATTTTGGAAAATGTCTATTTAAAAGTGCACTGAGGTACAAACTGCATTCCTAAGGAAAAAATGTGGGTGGGTGTTAAATGATTTTTTCTGCAGCTGCATTATCCAATATTTGTAATGGATACATCATTTTGTTCATTTCCTTCTCTTCCTATTCATAATGACATATGCAGTGTTCATTTTTCACCTGCTAATTATATTTTTATGTATTTGTAATGATTTGGGAAGCAGATGTATGATGACAATGCCATGTAAATGGGGACATGGCGTTCCACATTATCCTACTAGTTTTCTCCCATTCTATCCAAAATGTCTATGGCCATTTAATTTTCCATCTTATTATTCTCATCTTGACAGAAGAAAATACCTTTAACTCAGGGATGAAGTGTAGAGTTCTTGGTGCTCTGGTCTTGGTTGTTTGCTTGCAGATTTTCATTACCCAATTAGGTAACATCATTAAATAAAATACAATCCATATAAATAAGGATAATTTTTAGACAAGCAGCATAATTAATCATTTTTTAAATTTTCACACTGCTTTCAACTACAAATAATGGGCAAATTATGGAGGAAAAAGCCATTTTTGTGGTAAACTGGGAATCCTAGAAAAATGCTGTGATTTTCTTATACACATATTTCAGAACTTAAAGAGAAGTAAAATTGACATCAATTCACTTGACTTTTTACTGATCTCACTGTTCAGCTTCAGGGAACTAAATTTTAAGCAATCCTGCTTGCTGAAGATTAAGAAGAGGCTGAATTAAGTGATACAGCTTTTTAAATTGAATATTCATCCAGCTGGAAGGCACTCTGTTAGAAAAGAATACTACCCTAAATCTGAAAGGAAAACAGGGCAATTCATTAAGCGCCCACTGGTAGTGTATGAATTAAATGCTAATATTTTAAGTATCAAGATCATTATGATCTTTTCACTTTATGAAATAGTCACAAAATTAAATATATTTGATTTTGATGGATTGGAACTTTTTAAAAAAGGAAATACAACTTCCTCTAAGCAAATGACTTTCCAAATCAATAATTCCTTTTAAAACGTTAGTTGTGACAGACACAGCAAGGCAAGCACTTAAATAAAATGTTAACCCTTTAAAATATGCAATGTTCCTCTTTACCTTTCTATCATATAATATATACATTCTTCAAGATGCATATTGTAAAATATTAGATTTATATTTTACCCTTAGTCAAGAGTAAATATAAAAAATTACAATGGTTTTAGATAAAAGCAGGGATAAATGTAGTGCCTTAGAAAAGGCTAACTCATACTTTATAAAACCTGAATGATGGCAATAGTTACTACACTTTCTACTGTGTGAATAGAGAAGCTCAATACAGATGTTCTCTTGGTTGTGATCACTGTCCTGAAGAAGATAATCAAGTCACTCTAGCAAACATCTGGGAACAAGCTAGGAATCAAAAGAGGGATTGATGCTGGCTAGCAAATGTAATAGGGTGGGATTAAACCCCTAAAATTGCAGCCCCCAGATATCTATCTTGATGGCTATTGAATGAGGTCCTTTGCAAGGTGATATTTAAGGGGTACACAGAATACTTTAGCTATAGAGTAGTAAAGAAGTCACAGTACAATTTTGATTTAGAAGCAAGAACAAAGAACACGTACTTTCAGAAGGAAAAGATAAGACTCTAAAGACCACGTGTTTTTTTTTTTTCTTCCTTCTATTCTTCACCAGTCTCTTGCAATTTATTTTTCTGTGAAACAATGACTGGTTTTCAAATGAATATTTTTGTATTACATTCCAGAACTTAAAATTATCAGCAAACATATAAAAATCAGGAATCAAGAAATGCACAGACAAAAATGCATCAATAGCAAGATTTCTTCTTCGAGCAAAGTAACAATCTATTGGCCTAAAAAAGGGAATCTATTGCATACCATTAGAAAAAAGGAGTTATGTATCTATGAAATGACATCTGTATGATATATATCTGTTCTACAATCAACAGGTGGAAATAAGTTGCCAATAGAAGATTAGTACTGTGCAAAACCTTTTGAGCTGAAAATGACCATTCCAATTTAACCAGGAATATTCTGACACTGTTCCAGATATGTTCTGCATTTGAAACATCTATGGTTTAAGATCCAAATGCATCTTTTTTTTTAACTTGGAACATTCCAGAATGCTTACAATTGCATCAGGGCATTTCCAGCATATCAAAACAATCATTTTTAATTTGAAATGTTTCCAATTATAAATGCTTTGCCTACCTCCCTTTAAGACTCTGTACACCATTTACAATTCACATTATTGACATACCCTGTGGCTTTCATAAATGAACAAAAAAATTATGGAATTCAAATATGGAGCAGAAATTATTCAAGGTCATATAATAGCTTACTTCCTCATAAAGTTTAGGTGATATATCAACAAATGAAAAAATAATTTAAGGAGGGAAAAAAGAGGATTGGGCTTTTTTAAAGTTAATATGATCTACTCTTCTAAATATACACATACATAAACAAAGGCCTTTGAAGAAATAATTCTTTTTTATTTATGACTTTAGTTATTTAATAAAATACAGACTTTATGCTAAAGCAATCCTATTTCATTTTATGGCAATTATAGTCTTTCAAAGGGGCGAAATATTCCTGTGCGTAAAAGCAATTTTGCTTGCAGTAATTTGACTTTTTTTGCATAAGGAAAAAGTATTCATCTCTGTCTCAAATCCCTTGTGAAGCTCCTCCAATTTAAATTCTTCAAATTTTACGTTTTTTCCACTCTGGCTTGTCATCTGTTTCATCTTCATCAGATTCTACTTCTGCAAAAACTGTTTTTGGCTGGGTTCTAAAAAAGAACAATAATGATTAAACAAGAGCTCTGCAGAAGTGTTCAGGTTTGCTCTTAAAATGAGGAGGGAAAAACTCCTCCTAAATCACTATTCCATCACTCCTTTACTGATTGATTAAGAAAATTTCTGCTGTCATCTACCAAAATCTGATTTTTACCTGGATTATAACTAAGGGGACATATAAAAACATCCATCAAAACATGTACATACCTCACAATATTTATTAATGTATTTCTGGGATCTTGTATTTTGGCAACTGACAGAAAAAAGTACATCTTATCACCAGGTTTATACAAGTAGAAAATCTCCTCCCTAGATGAATGTTTGCACACTATTCTAATAACTATTTTCATATGAACATAAACTGAATCCAATTGAAAAACTCAAGACACTGAAACCCGATCAAGATGTCATTGCATATACCACAAAGTTTACATCTCACGAGATACAAACTACAGATGCTCTTTACTCCCGGGACATTTTCCATTTTACTCAATACTTTAACTACAGCTCATTCATTAGTAGTCAAGAAACTCCAAGCAGTGTTAATATAACCGTAATAAGTTTATTAAAGACAATGAAATCAATTACTTTTTAGGTATATTTCAAATTATGGTCTGAAAAAAATCTTTGTTGTTTTATGAAGTTTAGTAATCAGATTCTTCAAAATTCAAATCATGTCTATTCTTGTAAAAGATCTACATCAATGGTTCTCAAACTGTGGTCTGCAAACCCCTGGGGGCCCATGATGTTGTCACAGAGGGTCTGCGACAGTGGTGGGTTGCTGCCGGTTCGGACCGGTTCGCCCGTACCGGTGGTGGAAATTTGCACCCGCTTGCTGAACCGGCAGCAATGGCCAGCTGTCCACGCCCCCGAACCGGTTCTCCAGTCGCCATGGCTGGCAAAGAACCCTCTGCGCATGCGCAGAGGCTTCTGCGCATGCGCAGACGCTTCTGCACATGCGCAGAGGGTCATTTCCCCAATGTCACATAGGCGCACTTCCGTCGCAATGCGAGCCGGTAGGGAAGGTAAGTGGAACCCACCCCTGGTCTGCGAAGGCTTGAAGAAATGTTATGATTTAAACCTTGAGTTAAGTCTTGGTGAACTGTGGCCAGAGTATGTGGCCACAAAAGGTATTTAAAGGGTGATGTAGGAAAGATTGAGAACCATTGATCTATGTCTTTCTGAATAATAAGTATACTGTCTTGAACTGCCATTTTTATGCCCCCTGCATCAACAAGCTCTAAATTGTCCATCAAACAACAAAGAAATGGTTGCTACTTTCTGCAACTTTAATATTTTTCTGTCTAATTTGGGGATATCATTCCATTCCAATCTCCCATTAACACCAAGAAAAGCCCATTAATCTGTCCATAAATTTTATACAGAACTTTGCTTTAGCCTCGTTTGGGGCATAAATTCCCAATATCAGTGTCTTAACCCCAAGTAAATTAATTTCCACCCCAACATAGCTGCTATACTCATCAGTGAATATATGATCTGGTTGTAATTGAAGGCTTATATGCAAAACAATTTCTCTTCTTTTTTTATTCCTGCTGAAATAAATTCTTCAATCAAAATTTCTAAGTCAAATATTTTATACCTTCTTTTCTAATATGTGTTGCTTGCAAGTAAATTATATTTTGTTTTAATTTTTCAAATAATGATTCCCCCCCCTCTTTTGAGGAGTTTTTGTTCCATTTATATTTTATGTGACACAATTGTAATCAGGCCAAAATTTTAGAAAAATGTAGCACCTAACTCAATACCATCTCTTTTATCCCAAAGGTGCATTTTCAAGAGGCAACTGGACTTTCTTGTTTTTCTTTGAAGACGTTTCGCTTCTCATCCAAGAAGCTTCTTCAGCTCTGACTGGATGGTGGGGAATGGAAGAATTTATATTCCTTGCAGACAGCTGGTCATTTGTGTTGTACAACACAGTCCTTTCAGCAGTTCCAAAAAGGCTCCACACCCATTTGCACTTCTCAGGTGACCCTGAGGACACAGATAAACTTCTAAGTGGCCTCAATGACTCTCTAAAAGAATGCAAATGACCAGCTGTCTACAAGGAGTATAATGTGTTTAATCTAATTTCTGGTATGAAGATGAGCTTTTTATCCTTACACTGTACAAGCCTATGGAAAAGGAAGGCTGAAAATCCCTTATAAATTTTATGCTGTCTATATTTACTTATTTTTAATGTATACATTTATGTATTTAGCTAAAGGGGAAAATAATTCATGAGAAGAATGGCTGTATAATATATTTAATCCGATTTTTGGCATTCAGATGTGCTCTAATTTCAGTATTAGATGGCTCTGATCCTAACTCGCCCTTCTCTAATTCCATCTTGTGCTTTCTCCTTTTTCTAACTTCTTTTCCATCCTCACCATCCCCTGCCTTCTCCTTCTTCTCTTTTAATAGGGCTTCACTCAAGATAATGACTGGTGACTGACTTTTTATCAGCAGAATTTAAAGTATGCTTACAACCACTTGGCTATGCTTTTCCTGTAGTATGTAGTTTATAAAACTTTAGTATTCAAGCCTGTTTTACAGTAGTACAGTCATAATAGCTTCAGGATCCAACCTGGATCGGTCACCGGGATGAGAGGTTTAGTCTTCCGAGCTTTCGGACTTGTGCTGGAGCCCATCCTCAGGGAACTTCTCTCTCACCAGAATCTCTTACACGTTCTGGTAGAGAGAAGTTCCCTAAGAATGGGCTGCAGCAGAAGTCCGAAAGCTCGGAAGACTAAACCTCTGGTCCCAGTGACCAACCCAGATTGGATCCTGCAACATTATCCAGGGACACATATATTTGCCTTCATTCATAATAGCTTCTTTGCCATCACATTGCAGGTCTGTGTGAAGTACAATACTAGTTATTGCTCTAACGTTTCTCACCTAAACATTGTACTATGATAATGTAAATGAACATGTTAGACTTGCTTCCTCCTAATTCTTACCTATCTATGTTGCTAACAAGAAACGGTAATGTGAACTGCCCTCTTGAAACAATAAGCCTTCTGAATTCTGACTGTGGGCTTTAGTGCAGGACGATCAACAACCGTTCAATGTATTATTGTAAAACATGTAGAAGGAAAAGATTTCTGATATGTGTAACATTCCCACATTTACAGTACGAAAAATAAATGTTTGCCCATGAAGAGCAACAAGGATGATTAGGGGACTGGAGGCTAAAACATATGAAGAACGGTTGCAAGAACTGGGCATGGGCCACGGTGGCGCAGTGGTTAGAGTACAGTACTGCAGGCTACTTCTGCTGACTGCCGATTGCCTGCAATTTGGCAGTTCAAATCTCACCAGGCTCAAGGTTGACTCAGCCTTCCATCCTTCTGAGGTGGATNATCTTGGCAAAAATTGTACAAATAAATAAATATCCCCAAGAAATAAGAGGGGGAAGAATATGGAAGCTAAATGCTAGCAGCGGAACAATCACAGCAAAAGGGTGTGAAGAGAATGTTTTTTAAAGAGGGAGGAAAAAAACTTTTTGTTGGAATTTCTAAAAGAAGACGTGGCTTTGGAAAGATATTTTCTTAAAAGCACGGAAATTCAAATTGGGATTTGTCTCTACTTTATTATAATCAAACAATCATTACTTACTCACCATATATATTGGAATAATAAACATAAAAGAACCAAATTTGGATTATAAAATTGGATTACAGGAATAACGAAGAGAAACAGAGTACGGAAGCAGGAGCGCCATTTTAAAAAGAAAAAGAAATGGTGTAACGCTCGGAGCTTTTATTTCTTTTGGATAATATAACTGAAAATTTAAAAGAAGAAAGAAAGGGTGGTAAAATCCCCGGATTCTTTCTTTAAGTATCTTTAAACTTGGTTGGATTGTAAAAAGAAGAACAAGTGGAAAAAAAGGCATGGAACGGATATATCAGGATATTAAGGACATTTGAAAAAAAACAATGGATGGAGATGAAGGAACTACTTGGCGATATGGATCGTATAGAGCTAAAGTTGGAGAATATAATACAAAGAATAATAGACGCAAGCCAGATGAAATGGGAAGAAAGAAATGGGAGGAAAAGAAAGGCAGAAGGGGAAAAGAAGAAGGAGCTAGAAAAGATAAGAACAAAGGAAAACAACGAAAGGGAAAAAAGAGGGGAGAGGAAGCTAGAGAGTATGGTAAAAAAAATGGATCTAGGAGTAGATGAGATGAGAGAATTAAAAGAAATATGTGGGAGACAACCCAAAAAAAAAAGGAGATTAAAAATATGAAGTAGGGTGAAAGACAAGGGATAAAAGAGAACAGAAAGAAAAAGAATATGAACTAAGTGTGTTAAAAAGTATAACCAATAATGGGTATGAAAATTAGTAGAGTAGAATTAAATAAATGGAATAATTGAT
>QLTV01001010.1:17679-50363 GCA_003457575.1 Thermophis baileyi
TAACACCTTACTTTCCTCCCCTAGCTAACTCAAGCCCGGGTGTCTCGGAAGGCCTACCTGTGGAAGCCGAGAGCCAGCGATGTCCTCCCTTCGAACCGGTCCCTTCGGCCGTGGAGGCCACACCCAGTACCTTCCAGGAGCTTCCATGCTCGAGCCCCGGAGCGGCAGCAGACCTGTCCGCACAGGCCGCTGCCTCACCACCAACTGGATTGCGCAGGTCTAGTAGGGCTTCAAAACGCCCCGCCTACCTGCGTGATTACGTATGCTGGACAGCTCCATCCAGGAGGGGAGGGGTGTTATGTTCTAACTGTTTCAACTGTGTTGCATGGTTCCAACCAGGTCCAGCGTTTGAGCGGGAAAAAGCTCAAACGCTATTGGCTGGTCTGTCTGACAGCTCCCTATAAAAGGGCAAGCTGTCAGACTGCTCTTTGCTGGTTGCTTACACAAGAGCTGAAATAAAGAGCTGCTTTGGAAGTCTGTCTCCTGTCATCTCTACCCACTATCTAACAGAGAAGATTCCATTTTCTGATCTTATATTTGGGACAAACTGAGCAGAATTTTTTTTTTTTAAAGTTTAGCACATAGTAGTAGTACATGTGGCTCAGTGGCGGGTTTCAAATTTTTTTAATACCTGTTCTGTGGGCGTGGCTTGGTGGCCATGGCTTGGTAGGTGTGGCTTGGTGGGCATGGCAGGGGAAGGTTACTGCAAAATCCCCATTTCCTCCCGATCAGCTGGGACTCGGGAGGCAGAGAATAGATGGGGGCGGGGACAGTCAGAGGTGGTATTTACCGGTTCTCCGAACTACTCAAAATTTCCACTACCGGTTCTCCAGGACTGGTCAGAACTTGCTGAAACCCACCTCTGATGTGGTTGAATAAAGCTACCAACTTCCCTCTCCTCCGCCAAACAGCTGATAAGCAACTTTAGTTCTTTTTTAAAAAGTCCTTTGTGACCCTTTGTATTAGGGTCTTAATACATTAAGATAAACATTCTATACTTATTAAGGATTCAAAAGGAACTTGCGTGTTATAATATAATCTTGTGTGAGAGTCTCTGCTTGTCTCTCTTTCCTTTTAGTCTTCACAACGCACAGCTTTGCTCCCCTAGGGATGATAAAGAATAAAAAAAAAGGATTATTATAAATGCCATAACCAAGAAGGAACATTTTATCATACATGGGAAAATTACTCTCAAAAGTAATTGGAAGAAAGACATCCAAATATTTAGAAAAGTCCTAAAAATAAAATTTGAACTGAAACCACAAATAGTCTAATTAGGTATAATTCCAGAAACCATGAATGAAAAAATATCACACAGATCTATGTTGAAAGCTGCAAGAACAAATTTGGCACAACATTGGAGAAGACGAATTTTGAAAATTGGGGATTTTGGAGTTCAAAACTGAAGAATATGCAGCAAGAGCAAAATTGACAGTATATATCCATAAGAGAAGTCTAACCAACTGTAAGGAAGAAAATTAATGTGGATTTTAAAAAATCATTATGTTAGACATGCCAGATTGAGAATATGGAATAGATAGAAACCCAAGTTGTACCTCAAACACTATGGTGTGCTTTTAGCACAAGAAACACTTTGTCGACAAGACATAATAGGCAAACACAAATGGCTAATTTATTATGAGATACTACAATTTTGTCAGGGTGAATATAAAATAAAATTAAGAGAACAACTGATGGCAGAGCGATACAGTTATCAATGATTCTCTTATTTAGTTATTAGAAAGATTTAAAGTAGACAAAAGAGTTGTATACTTTTGAACATTGTAAGACTGAGTTTGAAATAGAATTGTATACAAAGGTGGCAAAGATGTATAAACTTTTACTGAAACTTGAAATAGAAGAAGAACAAGTAAAAGGACTGTATTGTAGATTGGAGATAGATGATGTCGTATCTCTCCCCCTCTCTTGAACAGAGAGGGCTGTTCAATTTTGACATAGACGGCCTCTTTGACCCCTCTTTCAAACCAGCGGTCCTTTCTGTCCAATGTGGACTTTGCTGTCTTCAAAAGAGTGGCCTTTGTCTTTTAAATGCAGACAAACTACCGTGTTTCCCCAAAAATAAGACAGGGTCTTGTTTTCTTTTGACCCCCAAAATATGGCCTTGGCCTTATTTTCAGGGGTCTTTTTTTTAAGGTGCAGGAGGTGGCGAGTGCAATCACCTCATGGCTGCTGGCCCCTTAACCTCGGCCCGCAGATCAGCTGATCGAGCGAGGGCTGGGAATTCTGTCTCTCCGGGCGCCTGGAGATATTTCCAGCGCACTCTTGCTAGCCCCAGCTCTGCCCATTCCTGGCTTTGGAGGTGATTTCTCCGCACCTTCCCTTAGTGGGTGACTCCTCGGCTCGCCCCCCATCCCATTCCACCCTGTAGAGTACCCGCCTGTGTATGCAGGGCGTGTTTGGAAGAGACAAGGAAGCGCGTGCCCGGGCACGCGCATCCGACTGAGCGCGCCCTCCCCTGCAGCCCGAGAGGTTTGCTTGCTGGCTGCTTCTGCCCTGCACCCAGCTAGAAGTTTGGCTGTCAGCTCAGCTTCCTCAGGCAGCCCGCAAGAGTTTCCTCCCCCTCCCACTTCGCTCGAGAGCCGGAGGCGGGGGTGGGAGCGGAGAAGCCGCCGCTAGCTGCTTTGTCCTCTCGTTTCCTCACAGCTTCTGAACAGCCGGCAAGTCCCAGCGGACCCCAACACCGCCGCTTGAACCTCCACCGAAGTATGCTCAAAGTCACCATGCCCTCCTCCTCGTCTTCGTCGCCTCCCTCTGCCTCCGCCACCCCCAGCGCCACTGGCACTCTTGCCTGTGCCTCTGCCCCTCTCCCTGCCCCTACCCCAGGCCGGGTCGCCACCCCCGCCGCTACCGGCTCCGCCAGCCCGGATTTTTGGATCGACGGCTCCAATAGGGACACCCTCAAATTGGCCGTGCAGGGGTCACCCACGCAGAGGCCAGGCCTCGGGGCGCCACCCTGAGCAGGCACCGAGCTGGAGGCAGGGGAGGGTCAGTCTCCTTACCTGGTTGCCTGCCCTCCGCCGTTTTCATCAAGTGTGTGTATGTGTGTGTGTGTGAGAGAGAGGAAACTCTTACAAACAGCGTTGCCTGCAATTCTTGTTACTCCCCTCCGTCATTTCTCTTTATCTCTCTCTCTCTCTCTCTCTCTCTCTCTCTCTCTCTCTCTCACACACACACACACACACACACACACACACAGACACTTGACAGAGAGAGAGGCGGGTTACCCTGTCCAGGTCTAGTCTGGCATCAAAGGTGAGCTGCGGAACAGACGGGCCCTCGGCTGCAAGGTTGCCTAGCGCTGTGGGCAAAGCTGGGGCTAGCAAGAGTGCACTGGAAATATCTCCAGGCGCCCGGAGAGACAGAACTTCCGGCCCTTGCTCGATCAGCTGATCAGCGGGCCGTGGTTAAGGGGCCCAGCAGCCTTGACCAGGGAAGGGAAGGGCTGCCTCCTGTGCTGGCCATGCCCACCCCTTCACTAGGGCTTATTTTCAGAGGAGGGCGCATATTTACGCCCACCCCAAAAATCAGGCTTGGCCTTATTTTCAGGAAAACACGGTACTGAATCTTGTCCTGATGGGTTTGTTCTCCTATGCTGAACCATGTGTTTATTCAGCAGTCCATCTACATTTAAAAGACAAAGGCAAAGCGAAACATCTTCAAAGAAAAACATGGAAGTCCAGTTGCCTCTTGAAAAAGCACCTTTGGAACATTTATGCATGAACTTAACCTGATTTCAGTGGTGGGTCAAAATGATGGTGGTTTGCACCACCTTAGAGACTTAGCAAGAGAGCCAGCTTGGTATAGTGGTTAAGGCATTAGGCTAAAACCCAAGAGTTGGTGAGTTCTGCTCTCACCTTAGTCATAAGACCAGCTTAGTCACCTTGGGCCAATCCCTCTTTCAGCCTAGAAACGAAGCAATGACAAACTATTTCTGAAAACTTGATAAGAAAACTGCAAGGACTTGTCCAGGTGGTCAGGAATAAAGACTCACTTGAAGGCACCAAAAATAAAGGACAGTTTATTTCCTTATTTAACAGATTTATAGGTCACACCAATTTCAACTGAAAAGTTGGACTGTTTGCAAAGTATACATAATGAGAATTAGGATTTCTACACTTTTTCCAGTTGTGTGTCCAAAAACAGAAATGACATTTCTGTTTTTGTTTGGCTATGGTTAGTTGAGTCATCTGGACCAATGAACAGTGGTAATAATTACCACAGCTAGTTTCAAAGAAAGTCAGCTTCCATCTGTAATTAGTGAAGCTGGCTTGTTTAGATTAATCATAATTTTAGGTCTTTCTGCAGTTTATAGTTTCTCAAAAGCAAAAACGATTGCCTCTGAAGTTTCTCTCCTTGGCTAAGCTAGGTGGAACAAAACCAAAAATCTGTGATTTTAATGATTTAAGTAAAAACATTCTACCAAGAGTAGCCGGAATGTGGCCTTTTGCTGACACAGAATTTGCCTAACAAGTTCAGGAACCAATTAGTGTATTTTGGAAGTTGAAGTCCACACATAAAGTTGTTGAAGTTAAGAAAGACAGCTCTAGGGCAGTGTTTCACAACCGTGGCCCCTTGAAGATGAGTGGACTTCAACTCCCAGAATTCCCTAGCCAGCAAAGCAAAGCTGGCTGGGGAATTTTGGGAGTTGAAGTCCACCCATCTTCAAAGGGCCAAGGTTGAGAAACACTGATCTAGGAGATTCCTGGGTCACAGTATAATCAGATATAAAAGTATATGCTTTTATATCTTAGAGCTAAGATGGGGACTTCCCCAAGACCCCATCTTAGCTCTAAGAGTCCCTGGCATTGCAAAGGCTTGAGAGGTGATGCCAGGTTTACTGACCAAACATCTTTTTGAGTTGCAGAGTTTTAAACAATGGTCTAATCTGTGAAGAACTAGATTGTCAAAACAGCTTTTCCTAATGTGATATCCTCCCTGCCTAGGCAAGGGTTGATAGCGCCATACTGAAAATGCCTGGAGAAAATCAGACAATCATCAACAGTTTGACGAGAAGAGGTGACTAAAAATCAGTAAACTGGAACAGCAATTTCTCAATAGAGGGAAGAGCTAGCAACCACACATCCGTCCTTGTCTGAGGACTGAGTAAGGCTGGGGATCCCGGCACATGGGCAGGAATAAACAACTTAAAAGACTCAGTCCTATTGGATGAAGGACGAGGACAACCCATGTCTAGATGCTAGCTCCACCCTCTATGGAGAATAATAGGGTTGGAAGGGACCTTGGAGGTCTTCTAGTCCAACCTCCTGCTCAGGCAGGAAACCCTATACCATTCCAGACAGATGGTTGTCCAATCTTTTCTTAAAAACCTCCAGTGATGGAGCATCCACAACTTCTGGAGGCAAGCTGTTCCACTGATTAACTTGTTCTTACTGATAGGAGATTTCTCCTTAGTTTTAGGTTGGCTCTCTCATTAATGATTATTTTGAACGGTTGCGGAACGAATGGACGTAAGCCAAGGACTACCTGTATATGTCTTGTGTGCTTTTTCTTTCAGCTTTCTTCTTTTATAATTTGTGTATTGAATATCTCACAAATGAGAAAAGGCTTAGCAACTTGATTCTAAAAATAAATGACTTTTATCTCTGAATTGGCATGTTTTGGATTACAACATTAGTTTCTTATTTTCATAATTTTTTTCAAGCCAAGAATAGAATAGAATATAGAATAGAATGAAATAGAATATAGAATAAAATGAATAGAATAGAATAGAACAGAATAGAATAGAACAGAATAGAATAGAACAATAGAGTTGGAAGGGACCTTGGAGGTCTTCTAGTCCAACCCCCTCCTTGACAATCCTATACCAGGGGTGTCAAACTCAAGGTGCTTAGAACTGGCCCGTGGGGCCGCCCTAGAAACAGTGAAGGACCAGCCCGTGGTGCCTCTGCCAGTGAAAATGGAGCTTGGGAGGGCTGCATGTGGCCCCCTGAGTTCCGTTTTCAGCTGTGATGGCTTCCTGCAACCCTCTGCCAGTGAAAACGGAGCTCGGGAGGGTCGCGTGTGGCCCTCCCGAGCTCCATTTTCACTGGCAGAGCGCTCGGGCCGCCACAGGCGCTCCTGACATGAGTGACATTGAGCTGGCCACGCCCAAACTGGCTATGCCCCCCACCCACCCCAAGGTCAAACACAACCCTGATGCGGCCCTCAATGAAATCGAGTTTGACACCCCTGCCCTATACTATTTCAGACAAATGGAAGTAGGATCAAAAAGTTGGAATGATTGTGCCACTGAAGACTTGCCCCCTTTACATGTGATGCATGCATGCAAATAAGTTGGGGCTTCAATCAAGAACCATTCTGACCACTCCCCACCCCCTGCAGAAATTTGAAAAATGATAAGGCTCTCAATGCTGGGTTAAAATAAATCATCTTAATACACAAAATCATCCAATTTTTCTTAAAACCTTCCACCCTTTCACTTACAGAATCACGTATGTGGGAAGTTGTTTTATATTTGTTCCCACAGTTATGAGTCTAATTGCCCCATAAGCATTTTTTAAAATTATTTTGAGATGGAAAGTTACATTTTATCCTATAAAAAGCACTTTTCTACCCTCGGGAAAATAAAAGTGCTATAAAATATTTCCGCAATGGTTAGAATACTACAAAACGACAGCAAGATGTTCAAATGTCCAAATTCAATGATGATAGAAATTTTTACATTTAAGAAAAAAGATGGGGGGGGGAACCATCTATTTGACATTTTTCATTTTCACATTGACTTTTTGTTGTAACATTAATGAGCAGGGCAGTGGTGAAATCCATTTTTTTTACTACCGGTTCTGTGGGCGTGGCTTGGTGGGTGTGGTGTGGCTTGGTTGGCATGGCAGGGAAAGGATACTGCAAAATCCCCATTCCCTCCCCACTCCTGGGGGAAGGATATTGCAAAATCTCCATTCCCACCCCACTCTGGGGCCAGCCAGAGGTGGTATTTGCCGGTTCTCCGAACTACTCAAAATTTCCGCTACCGGTTCTCCGAACTACTCAAAATTTCCGCTACCGGTTCTCCGAACTACTCAAAATTTCCGCTACCGGTTCTCCAGAACGTGCTGGATTTCACCCCTGGAGCAGGGGCTGCAAAAACAGTGGGATAGACCAGAAATCTGTTTTTATTTCTTTACTGTCTGAGTAAAGAGCCAAGCTGCATAGATATATTACACAAAATGCATGTTGGGGGGGGGGGGGAAACTACCTGGCTTTTAGCAATTCAGAGACAATCTCTTGCATTTGCTGCTTGCAGAAAAAAAAAAATCCCATTAATGCTGAAATTAAAAACAGTGGTTTTATTCTGGATAACAACTAACTATATGTGATTTAATCTCGAAAACCAAGATTAAAACATAATCTTCTATTTTAGACATAATGGGAAATTCTTTTTTTTTATAAAGTTATCAGGCTCACAAGCACCAAAGTCAATTGGGGACAAGAATGCCGGGCCTGGACAGGATATTTAATTCTCAGTTTAATAAATCACCCAGCAGATCGAGTTGTTGTTTTTGGTTCATTGCACTGGTGATACTTCTGTAATTTTTAGATGCAGCATTCCAGAAATGTTAACACAGATAATGCTAAGTTCCAATGTATTTTTGAATCACAAATTGTAAACCTTTAAAAAAACCAAAAACCGCAAACAGATTTCAACAGGATCTCGTACTCTCTATCCATGAAATCAGATCGCAATACAATAATTCCTGGGGCCTTTATAAAAGCTGCAGGGACAGGAGTTGTTCTGCTGGGTCTGAGAAATGATACCATGCAAGGTGGATTAGTGCATCGTACTGTAACATTTTAATCGTAATCTGAATTTTTATTGTGGCTTATTACCTTTGTTTTATTATTTTAAACCAACAGGGGTCATAACATTTTCGTGACCTATAAATGAAAAAAATAAATACATTTACTACCTTTGACTTTTGAAGGGATCATAGTATACTTTTGCTAATCCATTTCCTGTTCCAACCATGATTTGGTTCAGTTTAGGATGCCAGAGACACCGAACGACACTCTGCAAAGTGAGATGACAATGGAAATCAACAGAAGATCTGGACACACAGGTTTTCAATTCCAATACAATAGACCTGGGTATTCTGCAGCCCATAAGGCTGTCTGGCCTGTGGTGGCAGGCAATGGCAGGGGGCAGGGAGGCATCAGGGGCAGGGAGGCAGGGCAGCATCAGCAGCATGTGGGGCAGTAGTGGTCCTCCACAACAGTCCCAGTTTCTCATGTGGCCCCTTGGAAAAATCAACTGCCCAGCCCTGCAATAAAAACACTATTTACAAAGACAGAAAATATAGCCCCAAAGGTGCTTTTTTTCAAGAGGCAACTGGACTTTCTGTTTTTTCTTTGAAGATGTTTCGCTTCTCATCCAGGAAACTTCTTCAGCTTCTTGGATGAGAAGTGAAACGTCTTCAAAGAAAAACCAGAAAGTCCAGTTGCCTCTTGAAAAAGCACCTTTAGGACAACCATGATCTGGATGACTGAGAATCTCCATAGACATAGAGAATATAGATTTAGTTATCAGGTTCATTTGTATCTGGACTCTTTACAGTGCAGAATTTCCTCTTAACAGTGAAAACAGAATTGGTCAGTTTACTAGGACATAAGTTTACTAGGACATAAGAGATACAAGAACAATTATACAAGTATTGAAAATAGATGTACTTCTGCTTGATTCTATTATGCCTGTATTTTTGTAAGTACTAATGGGCATATTTCCTGGCTGTGCACAACACAAATGTTTTAATATACAAACTGAATAACAAGCATAAATAAACAACAAAAAAGCTAAATAGATCTTTATTGCATTCTTGTCATTTGTCTCTTTCTCATCCCTTCTACTTCTTTTAAATCATTAATATTTATCAGGACAGCCACTTTGGTGTAGTGGATAAGGCATCAGGCTCAAAACTGGGAGACTGGGAATTTAGTCCCAACTTAGGTGCAAAGCCAGCTGGGTGACCTTGGCCAGTCCCTCCCTCTCAGCCCTAGGAAAGAAGCAATGACAAGCTATTTCTGAAATCTAGCCAGGGAAAATGTAGGAACTTGTCTAAGTAGTCACCAGGAATCAAACACTTGAAATATCCCATCCACCAAAAAGTATTCAACAATAGATTTTGTAAATAGATGTAAGACTAGTGCTTCTATATCATGTAAAAATGAAAAAAAAAATGTGTAACCTATACAGTGGTACCTTAGTACTCATCATTAATTGATTCCGGGAGGTGCATTGAATACCAAAAAAGATAAGTACCAAATTTGATGAGTTTCAAAGCAATGAGTACCAAGGTACCACTGTATGTCATCAATATTGCTTAATTCAGGATTCTCAATTAAAATCTCTGAATAAAAGACATCAACAGATGCTAGTAACAAAGCTACTTATTTTCTGAGATTAAAAAAATCCAAACTGTCATACTTTTCCTTGAGCTGGGCACTCATTTATGTCTTTTTGTAAGGATGAATTAAATGCTTTGCTTTTATTCGTTTTTATATTTTACAACAAAGCTCCAAATGAGACAGCTGTTGCTTATATTTCAACTGCACCCAAGAGACAATTAATTGAGTCAGAGTTGTTGCAAGTGCTATAATTAAATGCCAGTTATAAGATTCGAAACACGTCTTCAATCAGATTTTGCTTCTTGCCAAAGTCAACATACAGAGGCAATTTTGTGCATTTTATTTTCACAAATCAGCACAAAATGTTGAGCTAACCCTTGCCCCTGCTTCTTAAGTTTGTGAATTTGAAAATTCTCATCTTTGACTAAAGGATTTGTGAAAAACATCATTGATATTTGAAAGTAAAATGTAAAATTTGGTAACTTTAGAAATGCAAATTTCTTTAAAAGCCTTTCACCATTATCTTTAGAGAACATAAAGGGTGATTCTTACATTTGAGGATAAGTTCCACAAACTAAGGTAATTGATTATGGGCTATCAACTTGGTGTCAACTGTTAGCCAGCCACATAGACCTTCTCCAAGATAATCTATCCTCAGCCTGGCTCTTCAGATCTCCCAGTAAGATACCTATCACCACAGCAACTACTATATTTTTTGGACTATAAGACGCACCGATGTATAAGACGCACCAAGTTTTCGAAGAGGTAAGTAAGAAAAAAAGTTTTTGTCCTCCCTGGTTCCCAGGAGCACTCTGCAGGCCTCCCAAACCCTCTGCGCGCCCCATTTTTTGCAAAAACGGGCCCGTTTTCACCTGTTTTCACAAAAAACGGGGCGCGCAAAGGGTTTGAGAGGCCTGCAGAGTGCTTCTGGGAGCTGGGGAAAGGCAAAAACGCCACCGTTTTTGCCTTCCTCCAGCCCCCAGAAGCACTCTGCAGGCCTCCCAAACCCTCTGCGCACCCTGTTTTTGCGAAAAACGGGCCCATTTTTTGCAAAAATGGGACACGAGGACGGGGCTTCAGGAGGCCAAAAATGGCTGTATTCGGTGTATAAGACGCACCAACATTTCCACCGTCTTTTAGGGGGGGGGAAAGGTGCGACTTGTACTCCGAAAAATACGGTAGATCCATTCATCTTACTTCTAGCAATTCTCTCCTTATCTCTCCTTCCACATTTCCGAGCATTATGGACTTTATAAAGGAGCTGGTTCTTCACATAATAAATCCAAAATTTTATCATCTAAACCTGCTCACTTCTCCCTCAAGTGAGAATTCTGGATTGATTTTTTCTGCAATTCATTTATTTATTTTTCTTGATTTTTCTCCCAAGATTCTTCTCCTACAAAGTTCAAAAGCATAAATACTCCTTCTGTCTTGCTTCTTCAAATTCCATACGGCATGCAAAATTCTGATCTTGGTAGGCAAAGGCAGGTCACAGCATCTGAAAATATTTTCCAAGACTGTCATGTATACCCTAAGAAGTGCTAGTCTTCAGGGTATTTCTTGACTCTACTTGCAGAAACAACGAGTCCAGGAAAATCTGCAAGCATGAGTAAACAGCCAATGCCTTTTGGGGGTGAGTGGCCCTGCCCAAAGTATCTACTAGGATTGGTGCTATTAGTATGTCATGCTGTCTGTTGATGAACAACTGCCCTGTTTTGACAGGAATTAAAACTTGTTTTGCCCCATAGCCTCCAAGCACCAATTCAGAACTTCCATGGCATCTCTGGCATAGCCTGAAGTTGTAATGTAAACCTGAGCAACATTAATATACTGATAACACCTCATTCCAAACTGATGGATGGAACACTGAGTCTTGAGGAAACTCCCAGTGGAGCAAGGGCTCAGGTGTTTCTAAGCACCATTATCTGGGTAGATAGGAGGAGAACCACTATAAAATAAAGCCGGTGACCACCCAACTCTTGTAGGTACACCGGAAGGATTCTGTTGTCGATGGTATTGAATGCTACCAAAAAATTTAATAAATACAAAAGGGACCCACCAAACCATCTAGGTATCAGTGTCACCCAACTGCATGACCAGTGTTGTTTCTGTCCCATGGCCAAGCTTGAATTTGAGATTGTGTTTTTTTTCCCCCTAGGGCCCTCTATAGCTGGCTCCCCATTATTTTCTCAACAAATGTCCCCAAGAAGGACATTTGGAGACTGGATGAAAATTTTCAAGACATGTAGTTTAATATCTTCCATGAATACAGTGTTATCTCCCAGAACCAACTGCTCACCTGGTCACATGAAGGCATATATTTTTGATATATTTCTCTCTTGAGATTCAAGGATATATCAAGTCTGCTGGTGGCAGAGGTTAAGCCACAAAATTTCCACTTCCTCAGGCTCCATAAGCTCAACAAAATCCCAGATTATCACATATGACATCACCTCTTATACCACAGTGTCTAAAAGATGCCTAAACCCTAAACAGATAAGAACATCCTTATCTGTAAAACAACTTGCAAACTCATTTAGGCAGAGATGCAAGGTGGGAATCTTTGCATACAATAAGCAGGCTGTAGGATGCTTCACCATTCCTATCAGCACAATGTAGATTTGCACATAAGTATTACCAGTTGCTTCTTAAAAACAGATCAACTGAAGGAATTGATTTGCACGTCTGCTAGCAACAGAAAACGATACTAACCCTAATCGGAAAATAACTTATTTATAATAAGGATCAAACCAAGGTGACACATTAAATGTGTCTTCCTTCTCACATTGTGTTATTTTACTTCTAAAAGCCGTAGGAAGCTATGAGGAAAACAGCAGAATCAACACTGTATAATGCAGAAAAAGGGAAATAGCTTTTCCCTCTGTAACACAATAAAACTGCACCAGCATGTAGATTATTTTGTACTTGGGGGAAAAAATTATCATTGGAGACAGTCACGCACATTCAGAAAGCATCCTTCCAAGAAAGGCTGGCGTAAATTTAGTCCTAAATGCTTTGCACAAGCCTAAGAGCAAAACCACTTACTTTTCTTTTTCACATTTATTGGCTTCCACTTCTGATTTTAGTTCCACATTAGAAAATAAACTGGCAAGTAATAGTTCATGATTACCCTGGAAATCCAATTTAAATTAATTTAATGCTAAATTATAGGGGAAAAGCAACGTATATATTTGGCATTTGGAGAGTTGATAGAAGAGATGCAAAGATGGGGAAAGAAAACCCTGGGCAGATAGAAAAGATTAAGCAATGGCTGAGGCAAAAAATTGTTTACACTAGTATTTCCAGTTCTAAAGGATCCTACATGATGAATGTGTGTAACATTTTGATTGCTGATGACTATCTAATTATTGGGGGTGGGAGGCTGGAGAGAACAAGATAGTTTGGGAATTATTTTAGGGTCCCCCGCTTTTTTTTTTAAGAGTATGGCATGTATTAGCCAGGGATCACCGAAGTAGCTGGCTGCCTCTGTGAAAGTAATTTTTTCGGGTGGTGTTATCTTGCCTGAATGCCAGTAGGAAATTGGGGGAGGCTCCTTTCCTGTCCTTATGCGGTTTATTCGCTCATGGGAATTGAGCCGCCGAGCTGCCGACCTCAGCGGAGCGCAGGCTCAGCGGAGTGCAGGCTCAGCGTCTTACCACGTGAGCCACCGCGGCCCCTATATGGATTATATAATAATTGTATTGGCTGTGTTCATCAAGAGAGTCTTTGCCGGCAAAGTGCTGCAGGAGGCTGTCCAGGCCGAAAATGGGGTGCGTGTGGTGCAGTGGTTAGAGTGCAGTACTGCAGGCTACTTCAGCTGACTACTAGCTGCAGTTTGACGGTTCAAATCTCACCGGCTCAAGGTTGACTCAGCCTTCCATCCTTCCGAGGTGGGTAAAATGAGGACCCAGATTGTTGGGGGCAATATGCTGACTCTGTGAACCGCTTAGAGAGGGCTGTAAAGCACTGTAAAGCGGTATATAAATCTAAGTGCTATTGCTATTGCTATTAGCTGCCAGAGGCACCACGGGCCGGTCCTTTGCTATTTCCAGGCTGGCCCCACGGGCCATATTTAAGCACCCTGTGGCCCGGAGGCCTTGAGTTTGACACCCCTGTTCTAGCTGAAGGGAAAAAGGTAGCAGAAGAAAGTGTAGAAAATTTCTCTGCATGTCAGCCATGGAAAATCCATGCGAACAATAAACAAACCCAACAGTGGGAAACATGGACTTGTCTATACTTATAAGCCAGAAATCACTACTGCAGTCATTTCATCTGATTTTGTTTTCTGATTTGCAATGAAAGCACAACAACAGTGTGAAGAACTACAAACTTTCATTAAGTTTGTTTGCCTTTTTAACAAATGTCTTGATTCTTTTAAGATGGCAATCAATTTTCCCAGTTCTTCCACTAAGCCATATGAATGGTACAAAAGTGACTGGTTCATTGGTTCAAATAAGTGAGGCCTTCTCTATAAGGGGTTTACGAATGAGATTTAAAGCTGCCAAAGCAATCTATTTTGGGGAGATGTGATTTTAAGACTTATCTCTCTCTGTCACACTTATACGTTTGGCCTTGGTCCAGGTCAGGTAAACAGTCTGAAGATCTAAATCGTTGCTGAAGTGCACAAAATACATAGCTCAGCGCCTTTGAAGATTATACAAGATTTATACTTTGCATCCATATAAAATGAGATAAACAGAATTACAAGGTTTTTTGTGCTATAATTCTGATTGAGCTTAGCATAAGACTACTGCTTAGTTTGCTGACCACAGGAGTTATAAATCAGGATGGATATATTTCATATCATGGAAAAATAAAATATTGTAAAACATTTTCATTGCATATTGCAACGGACCTAAATATATTCATTAATTCGGACCTATTACAAATTTGTTTTGCTATCATGAAGTGTGATATTGGTGGTGTGATTAGTATGCGTGTAAGTTTAGGCAACAAGAAGCCCAAATCTAAAGCTTTCTCTTTGGATTTTCAGAAGCTTCTCTATCCAAGAGCTTCAGTAGTTTTGTTGCTGTTGTTGTGCCCTTCAAGTCAGTCTTGACTCCAGTTGACTACACAGAAAAACCCACATAGTTTTCTTAGCAACATTTCCGAAATTGCTTGTCTTACCACCTTCCAAGGGCTGAGAGACAGTGACTGACCCAAAGTACATAGCTGCTAGGTCTAACACAAGATCTAGAACTGAGGATTTCTCACTCCTAGTTCAGCGCTTTAATCCCTAGATCAAACTCATTCTTTTAGCACAAATTGGGTCCCTGATATGTTTTAAAAAATAAATCAATTCCTTGAAAGTTAGCTTTGTATGACGCATTCTTTCATCTGCAGGTTTTTAGGTGGCTTTTTGGCAGTGCGCATTTCAAATGAGGATTTCCAAAATTCCAAGAGCGATTCTGCCAGTAATGAGTTTATGCCTTCTCTTTCCCATATTAAGGAAAGGAGAAGGATTTGAGTAAGAAATCATGAGCTGAGGTGGCGCAGTGGTTAGAGTGCAGCACTGCAGGCTACTTCAGCTGACTGCTAGCTGCAGTTCGGCGGTTCAAATCTCACCGGCTCAAGGTTGACTCAGCCTTCCATCCTTCTGAGGTGGGTAAAATGAGGACCCAGATTGTTGGGGGAAATATGCTAACTCTGTAAACCGCTTAGAGAGGGCTGTAAAGCACTATGAAGCGGTATATAAGTCTAACTGCTATTGCTATTGCTATTGCTAAATCCACTCCTATCAGGTTTTCATGCTCTATGGGAATAAAGGCAGCAAAAAACTCTTATCTGTGAGAAACAAATCCACCTGAACTGTTGTAAATGGTTGCTCAAACCGCAAGGCCACATAATCATAGCAATATGGGTCACATAAAGGCCAGCAGTCACCAAGAAGAAGTAGAAAAGTGTGCAACAATATGAAAACTGTAACATCCAACTGGTATTTCTAACTCTGAAAGTATACAGTGTGAGGCTGTTGTAGGGGATGACAATTTCTGAAGCGGACAATGTGAAAAGTAATACTGGCTGCACTGAGGGAAGCAGAAGTCCAACACATCTTAAGGACACTACAGAGGCATCTTACTGGCATCCAGGCTTCCATTCGCAGACTGAGGAATATAAAGAGCCATTCCAGAGAAATTCTGTCCTGTCTGAATGAGGCACTAAAGATAGGCAGTCGACCTTTGGCCAAATAACTCCTTTGAGTTTGGGGGGACAAAGAAATTTGTGACTTTTAACTACATCATCTATTTATTACAGGCTATTGACTCATGCCTTAATGGTGCTAAAATAACTCGTTAACATAGCGCTTATCTGGCAATGGATTAACAGACTAACAGAATTGGAAGGGACCTTGAAGGTCTTCTAGTCCAACACCTGCTCAAGCAGGAAACTCTATAACATTTCAGACAAATGCTTGTAAAATCTCTTCTTAAAAGTATCCCATGTTGGAGCACTCACAACTTCTGGAGGAAAGTCGTTCCACTGATTAATTGTTCTAAATGTCAGAAAATTTATCCTTAGTTCAAGTTCTCTCCTTGATTAGTTTCCATCCATTGCTTTTTGTTCTGCCTTCAGGTCCTTTGGAGAATAGGTTGACCCCCTCTTTAAGGCAGCCCCTTAGATATTGGAACACTGCTATCATGTCACCCCTAGTATTTATTTAATTTACACAGCTGCCCATCTCACACACAAAAATTCTGGATGGTGTATCACAAAGCTAAGAAAAATGAATAAATCTGTAAAACCGCTATCATTAATTATAAAAACATTAACAGCTATGAAAAAAACCAAAACAAACAAGGAAATAACAGATGAGGGGATGTTAAAGGAGACACATCACTAGTTCGCCCGTCCCTTGGGGTTCCCAGACTTTCTGCCTGTTTATAGTTTTAAAATGACTACTTGTGGACTTCAGCATGGATCAGAACGATATAGAACAGTGACTAAGAACTGCTGCTAAGAAAACATTATGGCTTTAAATGCTTGCTTCTCAAGAACCAATGTTACTCTCCGCCTTAGTGCTGGTGAAGCTGTACAATGGGGTTGCTTGAAGAATGTTGTTCTGATTTGTTGTACTTGGCAGCCCTTGTAGTAAGATAAGACGGTCATGAGCAAGAAAGGCTCTAAACACATAAGGGGAGTTGTTCATATGGACAGTTAAGAGAGAGAGAGGGAGGGAGGGAGAGAGAGGGGGAGAGGGGGAGGGAAAGAGAGAGAGAGAGAGAGAAGGGGAGGGAGGGAGAGCCCACAAACTGGGCTTATTTTGGCTAACCTGAGACTGTACTTTTCATTTAAAACTGTTTTTTAAGGTAGGGATTCAAAAGAACATTATGTGCATAGCAATTACAGACATGTAAAAAAGGAAGTACACCCTATTTGAGTTCTATAGTTTTACATATCAGGACATACTGTACTACCGTAAAAATCATCTGGTCCTTAGCAGTTCTTAAAAGTAGGTAAATAGAACCTCAGATGAACAACAACACATGACAAATTATAGCATGTCCTCATTTATTTTACAAAAAGAAACAAAATGGAGAAGCTAATAAAACTACACGTAAGTTTATTCTATACTAGCTAAACTTTGGATGCACCCCAGGGAAATAATAACAAAAAAATACTGACAAAGGCCACTGGTTCTAGACATTACAGAAGTAATATGCCAATATTTTCCTCTTTTCTAAAGGCTGCAATTTCATAGTAGCATATATTTGTTTAGCAATATGCATGTAACATTACACATAAAAGTTATAAAGGCTGAGTTGGAAATGTTTGTAGATAGAGGCGACTAAGATACTATAACTTGTTTTAGCATCTATTAAATTTTAACTGGATACTTGTATGACATAGACATGGTACCAGTATTGTAGGTGAACTAGAACATTTGGTGCCAAAGTGACAAATCTTGTTACACTTATTAATCACGCTGCATAAGCTTCTAAGGTCATTTCCAACGTGTTGATTTATAGCATCATATAAGCTCCCCTAGCATTCACTATGGCAATATACAGCTTGTCTTTATTACTGATATACTGCCATTAGTGAAGGATGCATGATGATGTAAGATGTTCCCAATCACTACTGTAGGAATGGTATAAATGTGAGCTTTACCTATCTGACAAAATTGTGGTGAGGCTGAAAATAGACTGTACCATGTACGCCATTCTGAAGAGAAGGGATGGGAAAACTGCAGCTCCTCAGATTCATTTTATTAGATTTACACACTGCCTTCCTGTTTATAGAAGCACTCAACGTGGAAATTTGTGTTGCTGAAAGTCTGCAGGAAATTACCAACTTTCATCTGTGAGATCTTTTGCAACTAGCAAAAATAATTCTCCTCATCCTACGGAGGTACATGTAACAGGACCAAGAAGAAGGGCCTTCTCTGTGGGGGTTCCCTCCTTGTGGAACATCTTCCCTGCGGAGATAAGATTGGCTCCCACTATGACACTCTTTCTCAAAACCCTGAGGAACTGGTTTGCCAACAGGCCTGGCGGACCCAGAGTGGATTGGAGCCCCTCATCTGGCTTATTTGATGAACTGATTATTGTCATCAGAGGGTGAAAGGGGGGTTATTGCTCTTTATTGCTTTTATATTGGGATTATATCTTTATAAGTCACTGATAGTGAGTTGGGTCGCCATATAAATTTTCATAAATAAATAAATCTGGCTAGATAACAAGACCTCTGGGCTATATAAATTTGATTAATAAATAAAAGTAAATATATAAAGTTGCACCTCTTTTCATATAAATCTCACGATGTCGCATTCATGTATGAAAAGCCTGTGTTGTAATGCTGTTTTAATGACTGCAAAACAGCATGGGGTGTACTGCCTAAATGCCTATGGATAACCCGGTAGGTTCTCACATTACCCCATCTAGAAAAAAAATGTTTGGAATAATAATGCACTTTTCCCATAAAAACTTAAAAGGGGGGGGGGGTTGGGGGGATTGGTGAACAAAGGCTGTCATGATTAAGATAGAAAGAAATGCTAGACATCTTTTTGGTCAAACATTTAGAACTGGCCATTAAGTTTCCATTAAGCATCAGGTTCATTCACAGACCAAAATCAACTGGCTATTTACCAAGCAGTTTTAAACAGTAAGTTTACAGCCCTAAAGCAATTTAAAATTATCTCTGTTGTCTGGACAGCCCCCTCCTCGCTGTCTGATAAAATAAAACCAAACAGCTGTAAAAAGTGTTTTTCTTTACATGCTTACCAGTCTTGTTTCATGTAATGAACCAATTAGAGGTAGTTTATCCGTTAACCCAATAAGTGTTATTAGTCTGTCCAGAGCTATAACGGGGGACCCAAGCTCATTCCTCTATCCTTCCTCCAATTTCAGAGACACCATCTGATTTTTACTTAAAATTTATATTTATATTTATTATATTTGTATGCCGCCCAACTCCAAAATTATGATTAAGAAGCAACAAATGTTCTTTGGCTGGCATGGAGTATTTTCTTTCCATTGATTTCTTAATTATATATGCCATACTTACTGTAATCATATCAAAAGTTAGCAAATGGATATTGAATTCTTTTTTTTTTTTACATTTCCTTTACAACAAGACTTTGATTCTAACTCCAAAACAGATTATTGAAATGTTGCAGCCTAAACCATTCAAATAATATCACATCTCAAAAGAAAAGAGCAAGATAAGCAAAGCACAGAACCTAATAATGCCTATTAATCTAGCAAGTGAACTCAGCAATATACAGATGGACAAAAGCCATTCAGTCCACTGGCTATCAGAGAACAAGGGACAGAGATAAGTATGGTGCTCCAAAATTATTCAGACCAAACTATTTAAAGAATGCTGTGCTCTAATCCATATCTAGTATATTCTCCATCTGTCTGGATATTCATCATCCTATTCAGATAGAGTTTGAATATGTAACATACAAACACACTTTCACTTTCTTAACATATTGATTGATTGATTCATAATATTCACCAGTTGTCCTTCTTCCCAAAGCTTACAGAGGAAAATCCATTAATCATCCTTAAAGATATAATACACATTTCTTCATTTTGCAGTGGAGTTTGGAACTACAATATGACGCAATATAAAAATAATGATTCCAGGCAACTGCACTCATTGTAGGTTGTCCACCCCACTCCTACACCTAATGCACTTTACAAACAAAATTTGCTCTTGTAAACAGAATTAAGCTACCAATAGTCCCAAAGAAATAAGGTAATTTTGAAAAGTTGCTTCAAGGCAGTGTCACGTCAATTTACTATTTACTATAGAGCCATGGTGGCGCCGTGGTTAGAATGCAATACTGCAGGCTAATTCTGCTCACTGCCGAACTGCCAGCAGTTCGATTCTCACCGGGTCAAAGTTAACTCAACCTTTCATCCTTTTGAGGTCAGTAAAATGAGGACCTAGATTGTTGGGGGCAATATGCTGACTCTGTAAACCATTTAGAGAGGGCTATAAAGCAATTTTTAAATCTAAGTACGATTGCTATTGCTACTTTAAGAAAAAAGACTAATGGTGAAAGAGGAAAAACTTCATATGGAGAAATTAAGCTAGGCATTCCTCAAGCTTGGCCCAGAGTATCTGGAGTGGAATGAGAAGACTCTATGATGTTCATTGCCTTAAAACTTTTAACTATTTCAAGACTTGGGATCCAGAAGACATTAAGTAATATTAGCCTCTTGTTTCATTAGCTCCATGGTAAACTACCATCTTGGTGTCATTATCAGCCTTAAGGCTCACCCCCAGTCCAATCACATGCAACATCGGATATCCAGGACAAACAGGGACTGGGATACAATTCAGAATATAACAGAATAGCAGAGTTGGAAGGGACTTTGGAAGTCTTCTAGTCCAACCCTCTCAGCAGGAGACCCTATACCATTTCAGACAAATGGTTGCCCAATCTCTTCTTTAAACTCTCCAATGATTTTTCTTGGCTTGCCCTCTTACAGGCTGTATTGTTATTAATGAACTGCATAACTCACCTATCCTACAGAAAACATGCATTATTATTACTGACTGATGGGATTAATTTATTATGTTATTGGATAACATAATTATCCAATACAGGAATAATACCCTCCATTTAACTGAATTTTCTAGAACAGCGGTTCTCAACCTGTGGGTTGCGACCCCTTTGGGGGTCGAACGACCCTTTCACAGGGGTAGCCTAAGCGCGCGCTAGCCCACCTTCTTGGTGCCACGCCCCCTTTGTCACCTCATCGCGTGCGGGGAGGGGGCGGGGCAGGGGTCACGGCAGCGGGGTGGGGGTCGCGGCATTAGGAAGGTTGAGAACCACTGTTCTAGAACATCAAGCTTGCATTTAATTGCATGTAATCTAAAGTTAATAAACAAAATTCAAAATTCATCATCCTGAGAAATAACTATCATTCTCATACAGCAATAAAATAAGTGATATACTGAACTTTGGCTTACCGCATCAGTGACATCGATCTCATACATTTTTTTAAATGTTTCCCGATCAAAAAAGAGAAGTTTTGCATTGCCATGTCCTTTCTTAACAGAAATGCCAGTAACAAGTAATTGATCATCTGGGCTAAAACAACAGTCGGTCCTGTACACAATATAATACAGATTAGTTTATTTTTTTGAAATCCAATTTATATAATATTTCAAATCTATGTTAAAATGACAATTGTGTTTGGCAATTAAAATCAAAGCGGCATTCCAAATAACCCTAACTAGAAAAACCAACAACTAGAGATTTCTCCTGAAGACTTCAACAACCAGAATAAAAAAGTGTCTCATGTGTCTACTTTACAAAAGAAAGGGAGTTTTGAAATCTATAATTCAGTAATAATTTAGTGGGCCATAATGTCTATTTCTAGCAATATGATACCCAACCATTTTATATGACAAATGGTAAACAGACCCATTTTCAAAATCGTTTTTCATGTTTCCTCTCAAAGCAATAAACAAACGCATAGATTCTTTAAAATTAATTTGAGGTGAAAGCTAAGAGCTTATAGACAAGTAGTGAGTAAAAGCAATATGCTAAATCAATTTATATCAAAAGCTTTAAAAGCTCCAGCATTATCCCTAAAATCTGGGGGAGATATAATTCTTGCGCTCTGCAAGCTAAGCAAATTGGAATGAAGCCCTGTTGGAAAACCTGGTCTCTCCCCCTTTCTTTCATCCCATGCCAATTTCCATCTGAAGTTTATGGTTGAAAAAGGTGTAGCGTGACATTGTTCATCAAAGTTTTAAGGCTTAATATTCACCACGATTCCTGTCCAAAGTAGATATGGAACCAAGGAGATCTAATACCATAAACATATGACCTTGCAAAGTATTATTCACCCAGCCTTGCAAACCTTTAAAGTGGCTACAGCCAGTATACTGGTGTAGTCTTTCACAGCTAACATCCATGAAGCAATGATAAGTTTTAGGGCCAAATGGTGATAAACCAAGGCCATTCAGCTTGGCCAAACTTATCACTGTTTCATAGTTACAGCCACGCTTATGCTGGACACTACTTATGCTATATCCTTATTTGGATTAATATGGCTCATCTTCACTAAATCCAAAAAGCCCTTCAAATCTATGTCATCATGCAACTCACTTATTAGCAATTTAGAAAAAAGCATATGCACTATTAAAAAAAAGTAAACTAGGTTTCTTTCAAGTGAAAAGATTTTTGGATCCTTGAGGTAAATTGAGTGCAACTTTTACAACTTAACAGTCCTATGAAATATTGCCTTGCAAGGTAATTCATATTTCATAACCACTGAGCCAATGTTTTAAATCAGATATGGGGAACTATGGCCCTTTTATGACTTGTGGACTTCAACTCCCAGAATTCCTGAGCCAGCATGCTCAGTCAAGTCATAAAAGAGTCACAGTTCCCCATCCCTGTTTTAAATGGAGGTTTAAAACTTTACCAATACAATCTATTTCTTGAAAACTGGTAAGCTGAAATTGCAGATATGTTGAGTTCAAGCCAAGCAAACTCAAATTCAGAAAATGTTTCTCCAGTGAACTAATCTTGATCCATTTCTGCACATCACTTTTCACTAAAAATTATAAAAGCTACTTACATGGGGAAGAAACTTGGTAGGCCACTGATAGAATTAAGAGGTGTTTTAAACTGTCGGATGTCCCAGGTTTTTAAGGTATCATCACCTAGTAAATAACAAACTTTGAATATCCAATGGTTAAAATGCAATTATTATATTAAAAAGCAAAGATATTAATTCCTGCATCAACCTTTTCAGTGATTTTCTCCATCAAAGGTTTTGGTCCAGAGGAATTGTAAATAATACACTTAGAGCCGTTTCAAAGAATAAACAAAACAATACTTATCATAAATGAACTACAGTACTAGTTGAAAATTTGCAAGATATTATGGTTAGTTTAAAATTAAAAAGCTTTCTAACCCTCCCCTGCCAGCACAAAAGAGGAGAAAGGGGTATTCGTGTGAACTCAAGATTTTTTCTTAGATCAGAAAGCATTGTGCTCAAATGGGATGTAATATCTCCCCCAAATCCCTGTATTGGGGACTGACTCCCAGCAACCTTAGATGGCACAGCCAACAATGGGATACTGAGGGTTGTCATTCAGTGTTATTGGAAATGTCCCAGGTTTCAAATCCTACTCTGGACTTCTCAGTGACAATAATTCTGAAGTGAAGGGTGAATCTAATGGTTTCAGAAGGATTCTAAATGTGGTTTGACAAACCAAGCCTGAAGGAAATATTCAACTGTTGAAAAATTTATTAGATTTTATACAGGCAAAGATCTAAATGTGAGAAGCTAATTTTAGCTTTAAAAGCTTCAAAAGACAGGTTTTCAAGTTTACTGTGTAAGTCAAGTACAATTTTTAAAAATGAAAAATGGTATCTTCAAGAGATCTAAATGTCTTCTTCACATCATGGTTCTACTGATTTCTTACTCTCTTTTTTTTTTGCCCCCAAACTATTTGCCAAGTTCCAGCTATATTCCTCATCATTTCTCTGTGGGTTTTTTTTAAGGTAAGCATGTTAAGACAGCATTGTGAAATTATTCAACTCATATTTAACTTGTATTTTCCTCCATAGACTAGTAACAGCACGTGCATTCAATAATATTATTATACATGCTCCTTCAGTTGTGGATGAGATAAAAAATTGATATTGGCTATGAACACTGAAACTTAATGCATTTCTTATGAAATGGTATAGAAGAATTGGTATATTTGTTCCTAAGCTCTATCAACTATATAAGGAAAAATTGAAAATGGTATGTCATCATCTTCATTTAATGAAGTTTATATAACAGTCACACCAAAACCCAGAAAAGATCATACAGTATATGTTAACTATAATCCTACTTCATTGATTAACTATTAAAATCGTGACAGTTCTCTTTAGCAAAAATTTCTTCAGTTGAGTTCATCAAAACTAGGCATGTATCAAATAATATTCGTCTGGGATTAGATTTGATTGTTTTGAATAAAGATAGAAAAGAGAAAGCTGTATTTCTACTGCTTGACGGTGAAAAAGGATTTTGATAAAATATACAGGTTAACTATCTATAGGTAGTCTTCACTTACAATTTCCTGCTAGTTTCCCTATTGACTTTCTTGCCAGAAACTGGCTGGGAAAGTTGCAAATATGGATCATGGGATGCTAAATAAGTACATAAATTAAATATATGCATAAATGCATGCCGGTTGCCAAGCACCCAAATTGCAATTAATCCCTGTTAATTTTCTGGCATCCCTCAACACCTGGTTATGCCATCATGTGTGGAGACCATGAGTTACTGAAGTATCTCCATTGTTATTGATATCTGCTGCCTCTCTTAGCTTTTAACTGTGATTTTTAATTTTTTATGAATAATAGTTTTTTATATGTTAACAATTTTATAGTTCTACTGCTTGCTGTTCAGAGTCACTTTTTTGTCAAGTGGGCAGCCATGTATATTTGATGAATGAAATGAAATGAAATCCAGGACTCCCTTTTCCAGAAAGTCTCAGGGATTTTTAAAAAATACCTAAACACCTTAGGCCATTTAAAGGAACACATGGTTTATTAACTTACCTTCCAAACGTTAAAAGATCAAAGAAAGAGTCATTTTCCCCTCATCCACACTGTGGGTCTCTGAGAATTACAGGGGACATTAAGGGCCACTTCTATCCTCTATCCAATGGTACAAAGGAATGCTAGGGGTCACATTTGCTCTCTATCCAATGTTACAAGAGGGCATGAATGATTCTACGGGTACACAGAAGTTGAGAAAATTCCTCTAATTAACTAAGAGAGGTCACAACTGAGTTAATTACTGTCTACATGACAGAGAACACATAATATGCAAATCAGACCAGAAATACAACTCTTAACCACACACATTTTTATTGATTTTAATGCTTTTGTTGTTGTTATTGCTTAATTATTTATTTGCATGTTTTTTAGCAGTATGAGCTGTTAAGTATTACATATCTGAGATGGGTAGCTATGCAAACTGAATAATAAATAATAATAAAAAAATACAAACCAAGACTGCAGTGCTCAAGTCACAAGTTCTACACTATGTCCAAACACTAAGTAATTCAACTGTAGAAATATATGCAGAAGAACAACTGCATCTGGCAAATGCTCAAATATCTTTCACAAAAAATAAATCGCAATCAAGGTTCCTACAGCCTTGACAGACTAGGCCTTGACATGATCATTTTTCTCTGGAGGAATGATACAAAAGAGAGAAACTCAGGCAGATGACTCTTGTTAATATTTTAAAAATATGTTAGCAAAATTTTTCTTCCTTCACTGCATCAAACTACAGGATCTAAAATTTCCAACCTACTTCCTCATCTGCCAGCCTTAATCGCAGTTAATATTACATCATCATCATTAACCATGACTATTAATGTTCATCATAGTTTCCTCTAAATCTATATTATAAACTAGTTTGTGTGGTTAACAGAAAATCCTGATCAGTACTGATCCTAAAGATGATTGACAAATACCGTCTTTCAACTTATCTTACATCACAGGGGTACCATCACAAGGAGAACATTGGAGGAAAGAAATATTTAATTTTTGAGCTTTAGTAGAAAAGAAGGACATAAAGAAAAATAATCTAAGGACTAGAGGAAAAAGCTAAATTTGGGCAACCATTTGTCTTAAAATAAAGAAAAGAAAAAGAGACATCACTAAAGTCTGTCAAGTATGGAGAATGTTTTCCCCTCTTTCTTTTCTTTACTTGGAGTCTACTTCTATAAAATGAAGCTACCAAAAAGTTATCACCTCTGTGAACAGCCATAACAATGTTTTTAAGAGCCGTGATGGCGCAGTGGTTAGAATGCAATACTGCAGACTATTTCTGCTGACTGACTGCCGGCTGCCAGCAGTTCAGCAGTTCAATTCTGACCGGCTCAAGGTTGACTCAGCCTTCCATCCTTCCAAGGACGGTAAAATGAGGACCCAGATGGTTGCAGCAATATGCTGACACTGTTAACCACTTAGAGAGGGCTGTAAAGCACTGTGAAGCGGTATATAAGTCTAAGTGCTATTGCTATTGCTATTAATGTTCTTGCTTAAAACTTAAAATTGAAATTTTGTATAGTTAATTGCCAAATTCAGTGTACCCCCCCAAATTGCAGTACTTATCCTCTATTTGTTACGCTTAGTAACAGTAACATTTTCTTTTCCTTTACTTTATTTAGATCATGAATATATAAATTAAATATTTTCTTAGTTTACTTCACATCTCCACTAAAACAAGTTCTTTCCTTTTAACACTAACTTTCCAGTTTAACGTTCAACTTTCCATTTTAAAAAGACTTCAAAGTAAACTTACAATATTGGTCCTGTTGTAACAAACCATGTCAAGTAGAAGTTTCACCCATTTGTCTTGTGGCTTTTTATATGGTTCTAACATTATTTCCAAATGTAGAAAATATTTCCAAATATTTCCAAATGTAGAAAAGGTAGTGGAACCCTAGTACAGCAGATACTCAGAAGCAGCTACACCCAGTGTTTGTGGCATCACAAACTTGCACATGTAAAATCATTTTAAAACAAAATATATTGACTGCATGAATTTGTATCATATCAAAAGACAAGACAACACCTCTACAGCTTAATTTCAACCTATTTTTATGAACAAGCCAAGCATACATTACTAAACATCTTTTATTACACTACATTTTATATAGTCAAGAATGTTTTAAGAGCTATTTTCAGGGTCAGAAGTGTTTCTTTAACTATCACTTTCTTACATTTCTGTCAAGTTACAAGCATATGCTCAACAGGAATAAAATTGGGAATGCATATAAGCAATTTTTCTGTTGTTTCTTTCCCCTTGTCCATGCAAGTGAGCCATCTATAGTCTCACATCTCCGACAGGCAAACTGCATCACAGAACAAGGAATACTTCCAGGATTTCATTGGAAGTTCTTATTCCACCCCAAACAGAATTCTGCTTTTGATCCTTTGCATTTGGGCAGGCGTGTCTGACTGTTGACAACACATCTGCTATTACTGGGATTAAGGCCCAGAACAATACTTAACACGACATTAAGTCATCCTTTAAGACACATTAAAATGAGAAAAATAAAATAAAATTTGGTATAATACCTGCAAAAGCCATTTTACTTAATGCTATTTTCATAATGAATTATGTTTCATAACTTTAAATTATGTTACAGTGTAAATCAGGTATAAACATTGTATATTGCAAGTGCAGGCTGATAAATTTCCTTTTGTGACTACAAACTTTGTGGACCTAACATTTGTGTTTCTTCTTTTTTTGCATGAGGGGGCTTGGCAGGAGGTCATTTTAAGGATAGCACACCCACTCCTAGTTTAACTTAAGGATTGCAGCAGACATAAAGGTCATAAGTCTGCAGTGGTCACTTGTTTTGTTTATAGTTGCCAGAATTGCCAATCCTAATTGTTAAATGAAAACACCCTGAAGTCTGAAACAGTTAATGCTAAAATTAGCAGCCCGGTATTTAATTTCCATGCTTCACTCTGTATAAACGGTAGCTCACAGTTGATGCTTTCTTGAACATTTCTTCATATCCACCAGTCATTGCAATGAAATTAACAGTGGAAAAATACCATAATGATTTAAAACAGTGGTTCTCAACCTTTCTAATGCCGCGACCCCCCCCTGCGACCCCCCCACCCTCTGCCGCCGCGATCCCCTCCCCGCGCGGGATGAGGTGACAAAGGGGGCGTGGCACCAGGGGCGAAATGCTCCAGGTTCGGGCTTGCCTGCGGGTCGCCGGACAGCTGATAGCGTCGGAAGCGGGAGAAGACTTCGGCCGGACGCCGCCATTTGGGTTCTTTTACCCTCTGCGCATGCGCAAAGCATTCTGCGCATGCGCAGAGGGTAGAAGAACCCAAATGGCGGTGTCCGGGATACCAGCTGTCCGGCGATCCGCAGGCACAGCCAAACCGGGACCTTTTCACCCCTGCAGTGACGGTGGCACCAAGATGGCGGGCTAACGTGCGCGGCGACCCCTGTGAAATGGTCGTTTGACCCCCAAAGGGGTCGCGACCCACAGGTTGAGAACCGCTGATTTAAAAGCATATAGTAAAGCTAACTGTGCTCAAGAATGAAGGAGTTAAAAATTTGGTAAAGGAGTATTGCTTTAGGGCAGGGCTGCCGGATGCGTCTCGCGCTGGCCACGCTCATGCCCAGTTTAGCAAAGGGGGAAAAAGTCTCGATATGTCACATGATGCCGCCGTGACGACATGAATTTAACACCCCTGCTTTAGGGTAACTCCTGCTTAACTTAATAACATCTAATTCTGCCAGTGAGTGACACAGATCCACACCTGATAATGGACCCAGCTGACCTAAGACTCCTGTTTCTGCTCCTTGTCCTCCCCCATTTTTTAAGCATTTAAGTTGTAATGAAGATGATGTGCTTGATTAACATACTCATATCCTGACTCAGGATAGTCGTATAGTTTAGGCATACAACCACCCTCAGGCAAATGGGCAATAGGAACTAGGCATAAGCTTCTTCAAAGGAGGACAGAAATGCCTTTGTTCTCTTCCCCCATCCCCAAGGTTGGCAACCAAATTTTGCTCTATGAATTCAGCACTAGCTTTGGCCAACTCGAATCCAGCACTATATATAGAAGGCAATGTGGTCACTTACCTCCCCGACTGGCAAGAACGGTACCACTATAGGAAAATGTCAAACTTGATGTATCAGTGCCTGGAGCGTGTGCTTGTCTGCAGTGAAACTTGGTATGAACCTGTGTGCGGAGGAAATGAATGTTATAAAGGTTTGCTAATTTTAGACAAAGTGCACCTGGTTCTTTGAGAACATCAAATGTTTTTTACTGCATTCTTGGATTAAACAACTAGTAAGCAGTTTCATAATCTCGGGTATTAGAGAAAACATGACAGCTGACATTCAGCTATTCTTGTTCATCACCTTTTATATACATTTAACAGCTTAACTGTATATGCGAGGCTAAGGATTTGTAACACTTCCAAATATTTAGCTTTAGGGTCCAAAACTAAAATAATGTAACCATGCAATGGTAATGTACACACATCTCTCTCTTTTATATGAGTTAGAGGCAAATATGTATGAGTAAGATATAAAAATATTTTTAATTGGGAGAAAACATTCCCATCCTTTCTATGGAATAGAAAATTCAAGACCACAAAATACCGTATTTTTCAGAGTATAAGACGCACTGGAGTATAAGACGCACCGGAGTATAAGACGCACCTTAGTTTTTGGGGAGGAAAATAGGGGTGGGGTGGGAAATTCTGCCTACCAGGTATTCATCTGGCTAGTCCTTAGTCTGGTCAGCTTCAGCACATTAGTTTGCTGGTTTTGAGTGCGCTTGCTTGCTTTTTATCCCCTGGTTGGGGATAAAAAACAGTTTCTAAAACACTTCACTTCTCTCTCTCTTCAGTGAGAGGAACAATGAGAAAAGCAGGCAAAGGGAAGATCCCTTCACTGTTAGTACCTCGTTAGGGCTGAAAAAATGCGTCTAAAGCACAGAAGCTGAAAAAGGCTTCTAAAGCACAGAAGCTCAGCTGATTGTCGGAGGGAGAAGCAACGAAAAAAACAGGCAAAGGGAAGATCGCTTAGCTAGCAAAGCACGGACACCTCGTTAGGGCTGAAAAAAAGCTTAGTAAAAGCTACATTCGGAGTATAAGACGCACCCAAATTTTCAGCCTCTTTTAGGGGGAAAAAAGGTGCGTCTTATACTCTGAAAAATATGGTAGTTCATCTTCTTCTGGATGTATCTTGAAAGTAAAGAAATCTGGGAAAGTTGGATGCCAAGCCTGAGAAATGCCAAGAAGCCTGTGTTAAAGATTTTTTTAAAGATTTTTTTAAAAGTCCAAAAAATCTGAGTGTTATTTGGCTTTCTACATGCTACTATGAAAATGCATTCCTTGGGATTGGGGGGATTTTTCTATTAAAATACTTTTTTTTAACAATAATCCTTATTTATTAAAAGATGAGCAATTTTTTGAAAGATCTTTCCTCTGGAGGTATGTTTTAGAAATATATTTTATAAATGTGGATTATATTTTAAAATAATAGAGTGACCTCCCAATACCTCTTACTGGGTTCGTAAGGAAAAGTGACATGGCTCATTACTGTAGTGAAAACATATTGTCTTCTCTCCTATCTGTGAAACTGAGTACCTTAATTGAACATACATTTCTCACCCATACCAAATCAAAATTATAAAGGGTTTACGACCACAATTGAGCCTAACATTTCCATTGCTAAGCAAGACAGTTGTTGAGTTTTGCCCCATTTTACAGTTTGCTCCATTTTACAACCTTTCTTGCCACAGTTGTCAAGTGAATCACTGAAGTTGTTCAGTTAGTAACACGGTTGTTAAGTGAATCCGGCTTCCCCGTTTGACTCTGCTTGTCAGATGATCGCAAAAGATGGGTCACATGATCCTGGGACACTGCAACTGTCATAGACACATGCCAGTTGCAAGCATCTGAATGGGGATGCCTCCACAGTCATGTGAAAAACGGCGATGCCACTTTTTTCAGTGCCGTTGTAACTTCAAATGGTTACTACCCGTGTTTCCCCGAAAATAAGACCCTGTCTTATTTTTTTGCTACCAAAAAAGGCAACAGGTCTTATTTTCAAGGGGGGGGGAGATGTCTTCCACTGATTCACCTCGCTTGCGTGCGTCGCCCCTGGCTTCCTTTTCGCTGTCAGAGGCCTTCAGGAACTTCTGCGGCCGGCAAGGCTTTCCTGAAGGCCCCTGCAGCCAATCCGGAACTCTTATTATCGGCTGCAGAGGCCTTCAGGAAAGCCTTGCCGGCTGCAGAAGGAATGGGCCGGCAAGGCAGGTGTCGGGGTGTGCGAGGCCTGGCTTCAACTGTCCGAAGGCAGCTCCACCCCCCCATCCTCACCCTAGCTTAATTTTTACCCGTGCACCTTGGAGTGGGCAGGGTCTTAATTAGGGCTTATTTTGGGGGTAGGGCTTATATTGGGCGCACGTGCAAAAATCAAGCTAGGACTTACTTTCAGGGTAGGTTGTATTTTCGGGGAAACACGGTAAACAAACAGCTGTAAGTCAAGAAACATCTCTATCACCTTTTCAGTCTTTTTGATACACGCACTAAACTCCATATGAAGCCAAAATCAAGCTACAGAATGGGTTAGGATACCCAGAGTGCTACATTTTTTAGATACTAGCACAGATCTACAACTTTTTATGAGTTTTGTTTTCAAAATACCAATCTGTTATCCCGTGCTCTATTTTTGCATTTATGAATGCTTAATTTTCAATCAGAATTTGTGACTTTGAAAGAAGCTTTCCACAAAACCGACTAATAGGTTTTTCCATCTTTTTTACTTGAAGCCGCATTTCCAAGTTTGATCACGGGAGTTTTTTTAAAAAGGAATGGATGGTCTGAGTTTTGAGAACTGGAGTTTGGACTGGTCGTCCATCCTTCCTTCAGAATAAGGTGCAGTTACTCTCATCTCAGACTTATAAGGAATAGTAATGGTAGTCATTGCCAATGGTCTGCTTAAAGCACTAGCATTGGAGCACTCTTGCTGTGACTTTTTAGTTACTAACCCCAAGGTATTAAGGATATAAGACATTAAACTTCTGACATCTCCAGGAGCTCCTGGAACAGCTCTTGATTTAAATTTTGGAAACTCCTTGGCCATTAGATTAGACAACTGATTCATCATGAAAACTTTGTAAGTTCAACACAGCATAGAAATTCCTTCATCCTGGCAGGTTGGAAGCAATTAGGTTCATGAATAGAAGCTGCAGCCCAGCAAATATTTTCTCCAGATGTAGGCACTGATTTAGAGAAAAATACAACCGTTGCCACTACAAGCAGCTTCATCCAGTTACAGAAATCTTCCATCCTCTTTGCCCCCCCCCCTTCTAATCACCAAATCAAACTATAGGTTACTCAAAAGTATGTGACACAAACCAGTGATTTGAAAAATTTTCTCATGCTTATCTTTCTTCACTTGAATATACTCTCTTTGTTCCTTAGAGATGTTTCAAGATTTTCAATTATGAGGAGAATGGAATAGAACTCACTGGCATCTGATCCTTCTCTGCTTATTATGGTGTGCTATAATAAAAAATGGGGTAGCATTTCACTTTGTTTTACTAGTTACTACAGTTTGCTATAATACTACCTCTATCCATTATTTTTCATCTTATCCATCTTCCAAGAAATCTGAATCAAGAATGCAAAATCAATGCAGAAACAAATTATAATTCAGGATCATTGTAATTTATTTTGCACGTCTTTTTGCATGTGCTAGATACTGGCTCAGAATTTTACCATATCCAAATAGGAAAAATTCCTATTTCAAACCTTGTGCAACAGCTGCTAGTTTCGATAAAGATGCTAGATTGTAAAGAGTGCTCAGGTAGATGAATTATCTTAATGGGTCCTAGGTGGTGGGCCTTTTCTGCTCTGGCACTTGCATTGTGGAATCTTCTCCCTCAAGATTATGTAAGCCTCCTCACTCCTGAGCTTTTGAAGGTCTCTCAAGACCTGGTTATGCCAGTAGCCCAGGGGACGGAGGAATTCCTGAAATGGCTCCATTATTACTAACATCCCTCTATATATTATTTTCTTTTCCTGTTTTGCTTCTGCTTCTATAGTTTTTAATGCTCTTTTAATAATTATTATATAATGGTTTAAGATGATTGCTTTACTTATTTACTGTTTTATTGGATTGTATACTGTAGTACAGTAATGGCAAACCTTTTTGCCGTCGCGTGCCAAAAGCAGGGAGAGTGTGGGGGGGTCACGCACGTGCGTGCCCACACCCATAATGCAATGCCCCCGTGCTCCCCGCCCCCCGTGCATGCGCGCACG
>QLTV01001010.1:77549-120937 GCA_003457575.1 Thermophis baileyi
TATTTACTAAGTCTGCACTACTATTAATCTTCTCATCGTTCCCATCACCCATCTCCTCCCACAAATGACTGTATGACTGTAACTTTGTTGCTTGTATCCTTACAATTTATATTGACTGGTTCCTACTATGATTTGATTGCTTATTTGTACCCGGACTATCATTAAGTGTTGTACCTTATGATTCTTGACGAACTTATCTTTTCTTTTATGTACACTGAGAGCATATGCACCAAGACAAATTCCTTGTGTGTCCAATCACACTTGGCCAATAAAAAATTCTATTCTGTTCTATTCTATTCTATTAACAACTGTGGCAAAAAAGATTGTAAAATCGGGTGTGACTCACTCACTTAAGAACTGTCTTGCTTACCAATGGAAATTCCAATTGTGGTCCTAAATTGAGGACTGCCTGTATTTCTTAAAATTACAACAATGTAGTACAAAATGGCTATCTGCAACCACTAAATCTCTGTTTCCTAATCTCATGAAGAAAATGGAAAAAAAACAAAGCAATGCTTTACTATTGCTAAAGGGCAGTGGAAGGCACAAAATAGTTACAACTATTCTCCTGGATATGAAAAGACATACCAGGCAGTTGAGTTTTGCAGGGGGTTTCATTATTAAAATTAAGGGGAGAAATTTACTTTGAGTGACCATCAACAATTTAATCATAGTCTGATACTGCACAAAAGAAAGTAAGAGTGAAACACTGAGAAAATGGAACAGTCCCTGAAGATCCTAATTAGTGAAGGCTGTAAATAACTTTGCAGTTTATTTGGGTTTCGAATTATCTCCACCGAAATCAGGACTTTGGACTGAGACTGACATGAAACAGCCATTACCCCAAAAACCCGATAAGGTTCTCAAAAAGGAAATCTGTACAATGACAAACGTAAGCATTAGCCATTTGCTTTTATAGACCGATATACTGCCATCTTATTTCTCACCATCACAGGCAATTAAATTAACAATGAACAGAAATCAAGCACTCCACCAGCAAACAGAGCAAAATAAAACAGGCAGGGACATTCCGTGCTAGATTTTCCATGTTCTTTACTTTAGGCCAGGATACATGCACACATTGATATCGTTACAACCAAAAGACAAGTGAACCTTAGAACAATCCTTTTATTCATTATTTTTTTTAAAAAGAAACAATTTCACATTGGATGTGATATGTTTATTTAATTCCTCTGTGAGGCTTCTAGGGACCTAGTTTGTTATTGTAATAGGAAATGAGAAAAGGAAATATTAAAGGTGCCTTTCCCTTTTACAATGAGTGGGACCATTTGTTCATTAAGCTGGAAGTTCTCAAATCCCTTCAATATCCCCCAAATGAGACATTCAACTTATTAAACATTCAAACTCAATAGGAATGCTGTTAAGAAACTAATGGTTAATGCGCTTTAAAACAACCATCAGGGTTACACGTTATTTCAGTCTGTACGTTACTCTTTGAACTCGTGTTCATCACCAGGAGCTCAATATCAAATACACAATCGACTTATGATTGTAATTAAGCCCAAAATCAAGGTTGTAAGTTGTAAGTTGAGGCATCATGTGACCAGACCCAATTTTTTGGAATTTTTCCAGCAGTCATTAAGGAAATGCCACAGTCGTTAAGCGAACACTGCAGTCATGAAGCAAAACCATTTTACCCAATGGATTTCTCCCCCCCCCCCAGAAACTGTCAAAAATGGCAGTCATGTGACACTGCAAATGACCGTCAAGGTGAGCTGATTGCCAAGCAACTTAAGGGTGTGGGGCGGCTAAAGCAACTTCAAAATTGAATCGTAAGCAGTTTTTACAAGGTCCGTCATAGCTTCGAACAGTCACTAAGTGACTGGTCGTAAGTAGAGGTTTACCTGTACCCAGTCTATAGTCCAGAAATCAAATTCCATTTTCAAAAATAGGATTCAAGACTCTTGCTAGCAACACCGTGGAAAAAAATCTGAATAAGTAAGTTTTAAAAATAAAAAGCTAATAATTATCCCTAAAAGATTTCTCACAGTATTGCAAAGTTTCTATAAATGTATCCAAATTAAAAAAAAACACCACTATGTTGGTGATATTATTACTAAATACCATGGAATTTATGTAATTTAGCCTTGTCCAATCTAATGCCTTCAAATATGTTGGGCTTCCATTATTTTTAAGCAGCTGTGTTGAAGCCCATTATTTCTAGTGAGAATCTGATTGAAGAATATGTGATACCCACTAAAATCTTATTATTCACCACACAGAAAGAATGCTGGAATGGCAATATAAAAAAGAATCACTCCAAAAATGGAGAAATACTTCCATGATAATTTTATAAAGCTTTTATATAATTTTCATAGACCTCAGTTTTATTCTGGCACTCTTAGAGGTCAAAACTATAGCAATGACTAAAATTTTGCGAACCCTTTTGAATTTACCATATTTCTGCATAAATATGACTTAAAACAAGTTCTATTCTCCACACAAATCCTAAAACTAGATAAAGAGAACCCAGTTAAGCAAATGAGCCAAAAATATTATACATGTTTATTTACTGAGGAAAATGTTCCTAAGCTCATATTTGTGTGTAGCAAAAGTACAAACTCCCTCTTGGAGGTACAGAAATGAAATAAACAAATCTCTAGGGTTATCAATTTATTTGAAGGGGAAATCAGAATCAATGGGATGACACAGTATATGTGGGGGAATACCTGTCTTAGTTATAGAACAACATTCTAGATATTCACTCTCAAGTCTGATCTTCACAACACAGGTATGGTAAGTGGAAGTATGTCATACCTCAAGCAAAGGAGATATCTGAGGACCTCTGAAAAACAATTGTTGATACTCACTTTCAGATGGAAATACAACTGTGGGCCTGAATTGCAAGTTCCACTACACAGCACAGTATACAGCATAAACATAATGCCTTAAATACTCCTTGAAGCCAAGACCCAGACAAAGCACCACCACATATTTAATTCTGCACTCAGGAGAGCATTAATGCTTTTTATTAAACAGGAATCAAGCATACATACACACCCTGTCTTCAATTGTATAACAGGTCACTTTCAACATTTGGAGGATGTGTGTGTTTATGCAGGTCAGCCAGATGTTAACTCACAATTTTAATCACGATAAGACAAAATGCAGAATTTGTTTTAAGAGGTTTCTAGGCTAATATATCCACTCCAACCCCCCAAATCTAGAAATTGTTTATTTCTGCATTGTCTTTGTTCTCCAAACCCACCTTAAGTTCTATGCAGCTGAAAAAGGTGGAGTACTATATATCCTTTCTAACTAAATAAATGAAATAGTTTGTGATTGGGATTTGAATGAATCATAATTATGCATTAATCTCAAGCTGAATCATTTAGTATAATGATTAATTGTTTGTTTAATTATTAAAAAGCAAACCAAATTTGAAATTTGCTGGGTTATTGCAAGAGAATTACTGAAACAGAACATAACAAGAGGGGGGAAAGTGTATTTGGGAAAAAGTCAGTCTAAATATTTTAACTAGAACAAGGTAAACAATGGGAACATTCTGAACTACATTTTGACCTTTAGGTAGTCTAGATCAGGGGTCTCCAACCTTGGCAACTTTAAGACTTGTGGACTTCAACACCCAGAGTTCTGGGAGTTGAAGTCCACAAGTCTTAAAGTTGTGAAGGTTGGAGACCCTTGGTCTAGATGACTAACCTCTTATCTGAAGGCGAAAAATTTCTAAAAGGTAGCTTTTCAAGAATGTTTGCGTAACTAGTTTTCCTTTTCTGGATACTGGGTACTGGGATCTGGGGTATTTCTGGTTTTTCTCTGAAGACGTTTCACTTCTCATCCAAGAAGCTTCTTCAACTGAAGTGAGAGCTGAAGAAGCTTCTTGGATGAGAAGCGAAACGTCTTCAAAGAAAAACCAGAAAGTCCGGTTGCCTCTTGAAAAAGCGTCTTTGGGACATCCATGACCTGGATGACTGAGAATCTCCATAGATATCTGGGCTATTTTTTCCACAAAAACCACAAACAGCCCTTCTGTGGTTAAAAAGTTTGATATATACATAAATAAATAAATTACAGGCACTTCTCAGAACATATTTTATGCATTGAGAAGCCAATAGAATGAGACAGCTGACTAGCAGCAGGAGAGATGGACACTACAAGTATCTTTCTAGTAGAAATGTCTCTCTCTGGATCTAGCCAACGTGGTATACATCCTAAACACATTAATAATGTCATGTATTCTATGCAGGGAATTCCTTGAAGACTGTTTGACCGCAGTTTTAAAAAGTTAAGAGCTGGTATGTGATTTACACCACAATACACTGATTTTAAACCAGCTATTCTGGCTGGTTTAAATGATACAATTTCAGATTCTGGCTCTTTTCTATAAAGCTCTGAAGTTGGAAGATACCACAGCACAAAGGCCACTTCCTCTCCTATAACTCCATGTTTAACATTTGCAATCTTTGTCTGGTGATCCACTGCATGTCCCACTGACACTAGGGAGACCGCCTGTAAATCTGGCCAGAGTATTTTCTCCAGTAGCATTCAACTGTGGAATTATCTCCTTTGAAAAATTAGGTTGATTCCATCTTTGCTGAATTTTTGTCAAGCACTGAAAAAGGTTTGTTCTATTTAGCTTTCAATATTTTTTTTTAAAACAGAGAACATTCTCCAGTCTTCTGTTATTGTTCAGTCACTAAGTTGTATCCATATCACACCAGGCCCCCTTGTCCTCCACTGTCTCCCTGATTCTGCCCAACTCATGCCCACTACTTCGATGACACTATTTAACCATCTCAGACTCTGTTGTCCCCTTCTCCTTTTGCCTTCAATCTTTCCCAACATCAGGGTCTTTTCCAATGATTCCTCTCTTCTTATTTGTGCCCAAAGTATTTGAGCTTAAGCTTCAAACTTAGATTTTATTTAAAAAAAAGCTCAGCTCTTAAGGGTGGATTGCCTTAATATTCTATTGTAGACATCATGCGGATGCTGTGAGGGCCAAAATCAGTTTATAATCAAGGCAGTTGATGCTCACAGGCCAGTGGGAATCTCGCTAACCCGTGTGCATAAAACATGGTCAACTTCTGGTTTCCAAGATGCACAGAAGAACTGACATACACCCCAGGACAGGACGCTGCTCTTATTTTTGTCCATTAACTAAAAGCACATTTCTACTGCCATTTATTTCTACACACACTAACGCACACCGTAGGTAAACATACGCCTTGGGCAGCAATAATAATTAAAGAAGGTTAATGCCACTGAAATGCTGACAGTGACAACCCAAGATAAATACTTATAACACATCTATATCACTGCATTAGCAAAGCTTACTAGAAAATTTCCCATTAAAGCAATTAGGTATGTACCAACAACATAAGCAGATGTCAACATTGCTGGAATACTCCAGTCCAATTAGCTATATTCAGAACATTATTTATATTGGTTCAGTTACTTTTACTGAACTAGGGAGAATTGCATTCTCTCTCTCTCTCTCTCTCTCTCTCTCTCTCTCACCCATCCAACCAACCATCCATCCATCCATCTATCAAATTTTGAACCAAGGAAGAAATAATTTGGTATCTTCCAAACCAAGATTGAACATATACTGTATTTATCAAAACCAACAACAACAAAACACTTGTAAAAACTCCCTTGTTCCGGAATCTCCTGAGCTGAAATATTTGATCTTGTCACTTTCTCTTTCCATACCCCTCCTCCACTGATGGATGAAGCTCAGCTGGAGTCCTACTTGTTTCTAATAGGGAAAGAAGAATGGAATTCCCTAGTATCAGGGCAGATTAATAATTAACATTTCAAGAAAGAGAGTGGCTTTTTTTAAAAAAAATTTTTAAATTTTATTTAAACACACACACACACAAACAACAACAACAGCAACATAACATATTACAAACAATAGAGACATTAATAGTCCCCTATCTCTAATAAGCTCTTATCGGATACACATAGTGCTTTCAATCATTATTTCTTATTAAACCATAAGCATATAAAAACTTTACTTAAATACTTAACTTTACACCATTGAACTTTTCTATTATTTATTACTTCTTTCTTTTAACCAATTATAAAATTTGTTCCAGACTTTATAGAAATCAGAATCTTCTTTTTCTTTTAATTCTCTGGTTAACAATAAGTTGAAAGGCTCTTTAGTAAGGTTATTGTTGTGAATGTACAATGAGTTGTATTTCACCAACGTTTTGCTATGGTTGCCAAACTCTGGCAACAGAAGGACTGAATGTTGGGTATTTCTGTTTCAAAAAAAACCCTATGTAAGTTAATCATGGCCCACTGATAGGCCAGAATAGTTAGTTGCACCTGTATCCAAGATGATTCTGTTTTCTTGTTTTCTCGACAATGCAGCTGCATTAACTGCAAGTAATCCTCAACTTATAATTGTTTAACAACAGTATGGAATTGCGATGGCCTTGGAAAGGATGCTTTATGGCCCACAAAGCACTTCTGGCCATCACAAAATGTTGCACCGCTGCCCCCACAGTCAGATGATTGGGTTCTGGGTGCTTGGACACCTGTTTGCACTTATGAACACTTGCCAAGTGTCCTGCGATCATGTGATTGCCATTTGCAATCTTCTCCGCTGGCTTCCCCAGAAAGTCAGTGGGAAAGAAGCTGTTCCTTGCAAACTTGCTGAAAGAGTTGCCATCTGAGGAGAGCTGAACTCCTTCAGCGGGGTGCAGAAATAAGCTCTGTTCCTTCACCTGGCCAAAGGAATTCCCTTCCATGCATGAGGGGAAGTGAAATATTTAATGGGGTGCATTAATGGAGCTCAAATCCTGAGCAATCTTTCCATATCCAACTGAAGGAGTTCTCTTCTACACATGGAGGGGAACTGAACGACTTCAGCTAGGACAGAAACGGAGCTTAAATCTTGAAGACTTGAGCTCTGTTCCTGCACCCTGTCAAAGGAGTTCCCTTCTACAAACAGAGAAGAGCTGAATTCCTTCGGAAGGCAGCTCATTCAGTCATCCTTCAAAGATGAGAGGGAGTCGAAATACAAATAGAGTTAAGAGGTAGCACAGTAAAGAAATGAGCACAGCATGGGGGAAGCCTTGGATGCCCAGTGCAGGCCACATGCGAGTGTCTCTTCACTCAGGGGCTGAAAATCCTGCTTGGATTTTGACATTTTCAGCTCATGAGCATAGTCCCCTAGGGTCTTCCCCCACTCCTTTCCTGGAATGCTGTCTGTTTAATAACCCACAAGACTGCTTAATGACCACAACCTAGAGTGCTGGGATTGCAGTCGTTGAGCAAAGCACTTAATGACCGCTTGCTCAATGGCTGAGATTCTGGTCCCAATTATGATAGTAAGTTAAGGACTATCTCTAAACATTATTTTAATGCGAGATGATGAAGATAATAATTACTTATTAAGCTTGCATGATATCTGAACTCTCAATGACCTCTGGGGCCACCGTTAATAATTCTGACATTTTAAAAAAATCAAGATCATTTTTAAAAATCAATGATAGCTTTTTATTAAGTCTATGATTGATCAATGATAATGTTATAGAAATTCTAGGAAGGATTTTCAGACTTAGGAATGAAAACTTTGGGATACATTATGCAAAGCTTTCATTTCATGATTTGGATTCAGTGAATATTTTCCAGTGAAAGTTATCAGATGCACTGCTGCTAAACAGAACAGTACTAAATATGTAAACTAGAAACATGGGTTAAAAGAACATCTCACCCCACATTTATCATTTCAGCAAAACAATATGAGGCTAGCCATGAAATCAACACACATGGCTAAAATTAGACATCTGAATTAAGTTAAAAGATTAACACAGTAACTTTTGACAAACTTGCTAGAAACATTTCATGCAAAGCAAAAATCAGGCCTATGATCTCCAAAGGCCCAGAACATCACATTCAAAAGACTTTATGTTACATATGTTGTGTGTGTGAAGAGAGAAATTTGTGCTGTTAGATTGCAAGTGAAGTAACTAGATATCAAATCTTAATTTAACAGTTTGAAGAATCTCACCCAATAGTGGTCTTTGTTAGCTAGCTTCATGCTACAAGGATTCATAACTTTTACAATAATTTCAAGAGGTTGGATGAAACAACTTCCTTAGCAGTCCAACAATTATATTCTTAGCCTTAGACTAACATAATTACATAATTATTATGAAAGCACTCAAACATAAGAGATAACTGTTTTATCGATCAAATATCTTGAAAGTTGCCATCATTATAGGCTGCTCTCATCCCCATTAACAATAAAAAGTTTGGTAATGTATTAAGATGGGTGCAGGGTGTGTACTCTCATTTTTTTCTACATACCTAATTATTTAAAGGAATAATCACTGTCCCTTCATTTTATTTGCTGTGGCAATGAAGAGTTTTATATCAGAACAGATGGCACTGATGAGCATTCATATTTTGTCTAAATACGATGTGTGTATCTAAGCAGATACATAGCTAGTTTGTTCTTTGGAGTCACAATTACAATCACTGTGCCCCCTTCTTCTAGATCAGGGGTGTCAAACTGGCGGCCCGCGGGCCGATGTGTCACGCGCAGGCCACGCCCACCCCAGCTCCGCAAAGGCAAAAAACATCACGATACGTCACGTGAGGCAATCAAGTTTGACATCTGTGTTCTAGATAGATGGTTTGTGTTGAGCGCATGACAATATATTCAGGACTCTGTGTGTCTTTCACACTGAGCACATCCTTGAATACAGCCGTGGGGAGAATGGGATCTCCCAACCTTTTATGGGAAACCACATTTTTCCCATTGGGAGAAAGGCAGGGTACACTACATTGGGTCCAGTACTACCTGCAGATACCAAGAAATGTGGCAACAAGGAGAAGACCAACTGTGCACTTTATGTTTAAAAATGGAAGTATTTACAATTACATAGCTGCAATGTGCGTGAAAGAATGTAATGAGAGAACACACAGCCAAGAGAAGCAGAAAAGAGAAGCAGGATGATTCAATTTGAACATTTTTCTCATCGTTCTAGAACCTTTTCCTGTATTACTGTGTTTAGGAAAAAAAATCCTAAGTAAAAATCCTTTTTGCGTTTTCATCTACCTTAATATGTAAAAAAACAACAACCCCCCTCTCTCTCTTCATGTAGACTAAAATACCTTTAAAGTGCAAAAGGATACCAGAAGGACTTTTTCAACTTAGCAGCTAGCATTTTAATCAAGACAAACCCTAGCAATTAACATAAACATACATAGTTTATAAAGACAAAAATAGCTTTACTAAGTCTTTTGTAAACATATAACACTCAACACGGGCCAGAACAGTGAGAGCCATTTTTCATAGTTTTGTGCAACAGGTTAGCTGACTTGCTGGGAAATCTTTTGACTGTTCTTCAAATATAAGACTTGGATCTGCAAATTGGTGTAACGGTCTAAGAGGGACATGCAACCTTGGGGGTGGTTGGTGGCTTGAGGGTGCTTTCTCTGCCTCTTAATTTATTTACATCTTAATTTTTAACTTAATTTTTAATTCTGCTTTTAACTGTTTTTAATTATGTTTTTATATCACTGTATGTTATTATAAACGCCCCAAAGTTACTTGGATGAAATGGGTGATGTAGAAATTTAATAAATCATAACAAATACCAAAAATTGGATGGGAAGGATGAGAATAAATTTCTACTTTCAGGCAAGAAAGGTTGTTTGTTTTCTAATTGTGCACCTGTCTTTTCCATAAACTACTTGTCCTCAACACTTCTGAGCTTTTTTTGGATTTGGGTAGTAAATTTAGAAGGCAAGCCACAGCATCAGATGCTGCAACTGTCTTTAACTTTCAACTGAATTCTCAGCAATGCCTCTGTAAAATATTGGCATTTTAGCACAAAAATACAAGGCCTTTAAAAACGTCTTGCTGATTCGGAATTCATACAGTTTTTGTTAATCCGGTTCTTTGACCAATCCAAAATGTGATACAAACTGTTACAAATAAAGTATGTATTTATGGAAGACGGAATCTACATGGTCTAGTCCCGTGATGGCGAACCTATGGCACGGAGCCATATCTGAGGGCACGCAAGGCGTTGCCCTATGTCAGCTCCAGCGCGCATGTGCGTGCTGGCCAGCTGATTTTCAGCCTTTCAGAGGGCAGGGGGAGGTCGTTTTCGCCTTCCCCAGGCTTCGGGAAAGCCTTCAGAGCCTGTGGATGGTGAAAAACGGATCCAACGGGCCTATCGGAAGTCCGGAAATGAACTTCCAGTTGGGCCGTTTGGCTGTTTTTCACCCTCCCCAGGCTTCAGGAGGCTTTCCTGAAGCCTGGGGAGGGTGAAAAACGGCCCAACCAGAAGTTTGTTTCCGAACTTTCGGTTGGGCCGTTGGGTCTGTTTTTCGCCATCCACAGGCTCCGGAGGCTTTCCTGAAGCCTGGGGGGGGCGAAAAACAGCCCATCGGCGCAACCAGAAGTTCGTTTCCGAACTTCTGGTTGGGCCGTTGGGTCGTTTTTCACCCTCCCCAGGCTTCAGGAGGCTTTCCTGAAGCCTGGGGAGGGTGAAAAACGGCCCAACGGGCCTACCGGAAGTCCGGAGGCTTCAGTGGGCCCGGCGCGCATGCGGGGGGGGGTGGTTGTGCGCGCATGCGTGGGGGAGGGCACTGCATTATGGGTGTGGGCATGCGCACGCGCTATTGCGCGTGCGTGCGCCAGTAATGGGTTCTAAATCCCGTCACTACCAGTTCGTGCACTCGCGTGCGCATGCAACACTTCTGCGCATGCGCAGAAGCATCCTGGGTGGGTGGGCGGAGCCTCCCGCCTCCGCTGCTACCGGTTCACAGAACCGGGCCAAACCGGGAGCAACCCACTGCTGGTGCGTGCCCTTTTGGTACCCAAGCAAAAAAAGGTTCGCCATCACTGGTCTAGTCGTTTTATGATGGCAAAGGAAGACCTACCTGCATGTTATCTCAGAGTTCAACCATGGAAGAGCAGAACATTTGCCAGTAAATGCTAAATCATACTGACATGTAGCCCATGTACATCTCAATTCGGAGAGATTTGACAGGAAAGTTTCCACAACCGCAAAATGAACTAAAGTGCAGATCATCTATCATAATGTTTTCATTTCAAAATAGTCGGTACAACATAATGTAAATTTGCGGTTTCAGACTAGAAACTTCCTAAAATGCAGAAAGACAAGTAAATGTATTAAACCTTTTTTAAAAAATCTCTCTACCAGCTTCAGCGGTAATAAAGTGAATGAATAACAATAAAGTGAAGTCAGATACAAAATCCTTTTAAAAGCATTTTAGCACTGTGTTTTAAAATTAAATACCAAATCAACCAGTTACATCCCCAAATATAAGGCATTGTGAACGGCAAAGCTGCAGGCAACTTTGGAGAAACTTCTGAGCAGTTTACAAATGTCAGCCTATTGCCCTCAACAATCTGTGTCCTTATTTTACCAACCTCGGAAGGATGGAAGGCTGAGTCAACCTTGAGCCAGTTAGGATCGAACTCCTGGCTATGGGCAGAGTTAGCCTGCAATACTGGATTCTAATCACTGCGCCACCATGGCTCCTATAGCTAAATCTACCATGATTGCTTAGTACTATACAACAAAATGTATACTGAAAAACATTACATACATGTTGAAGTTTTGGCATGTATTTCAATGTAATCAGATCGTAATTTCCTTTCTTCGGAGTGTACCCCCACTGAAATTCCCTTCTTTTTTCCCCACTTTAAAAATATACACATGCACACTTTTGTTCAACCTGTCAGGGAGGTTTTTAGGGATACCAGAAATTTATAATATTGTGTGGAAAATGTTCTTACGTACAAAATTAAAACATGCAATAAACATAAAGCAATAGTAAGAGAACCAGGATAAAAAGCTTGACATATTTGCACAAAACCTTTATAGTATTAAGACAAGAGCTTCTACAAATACTATTTCATGTTACCTGAAAACTTTTACTTTGTGCAAATAGCCTTACTATAAATTCCATGTGCCTGTTCTGAAAATTCACATAGTTCACAGCCACATTTTTAGAGCTTTTTCAATTTAAACATATAAATAATGTAGGATCTAGGTTAAAATTAGAAAGTTATGCTTCAAGAGGATTCCTCTTAAACAGGGGTGTCAAACTTGCATCATCACAGCATCGTCATGTGACGTATCAGGACTTTTCCCCCCTTCGCTAAACCGGGCATGGGCGTGGCCAGCGTGTGATGCATCTGGCATGTGGGCCGTGAGTTTAACACCTCTGCTCTTAAAGAAAGAAAAGAAATGTAGTTTTCTTATTGTAGATTCAATTGTAATCAAGAGGACAGATTTCTTTAAAAAACAGTTCTAGATTGATAGATGCAGCTGGACAAAATCAGGCAATGAGCAGACTAGAATTGCAACTCACCCTGCAGGCTTTGGATGTGTAAGGCTTTTTTGACCCATTTCAATAGAGGACTCTGATCTCAGATTTGCATTTTGTCATATGCATCCAAAGGGAGAAAAAGTGGGCACTGCCTTTGCAGTGCATAATTTGGTTGCAGTCCTGTATGATGGGAGGCATTTTAAAATGCACACATACAGAAGATAAAAGAGAATCGTAACTGGAAGACTTCAAAATGAAATCTTTCAAACATTGCAGATGGCAATAATATATTTCCTTCCTTGATTTCTGAATAACTTCTGAAAGTAGATATAAGACCCATATTCTTTAGGTCTCTAAAGAAGCTGTAACTCAGTAGTTAAGACACATGTTTTCAATTCCAGACATCTTGGGGGCCTGGAGAGCATAGAGGCTCAGCACTGCAGCTGCATTAACCACTTAGCTTGTTTCTTGGTCTCAGGGCTCTAGCCAAGCGCTGAGAATAGCAGGGCCCACCACTAAAATTCCCAAACCCATTTGCCGAATGTTTGGTTTTTGTTTACAAAGCGTTTGCAGTTCTTATGGTGACAATAACAGAGGGAAATATACAAGCAGTATTTCATCTGACTACCGCGAAGCAGCAAAATTCATCTCTATCGTGTTCTGGATAATGCATGGAAGGAACTGAAATGACAAAGAAGGTACGGGAGGGACAAAGTTTGACTTCCTCTCTCCTTCTCTCCTGTGCATTGGCTAACGCAAAGAGGAAAACATTTTTGGTTCCCCTTCTTAACTAATTAGTAATAAGAGTTCCAGGTCATTCTCTCTCTATTAGGCTTCTTTTCAAGGAAGTGAACATTATTTTTCCTTGTTTCAAATTTGCTGGATGTCTATTTGGCAAGCATAAGAATACACTCTTGTGGCTTATTTACTTGCTTGTGGGACATGCTGGTAAGCACTTAAAATAAATGAAAATTATCCCAATAAAGTTGTACACCCCTCCAGAGAAATAGTAGTTAGGGTTTTTGCTGCTTTTCTGGCATCTAACAATATCAAGGAACAACGCCTGACTATCTTTCAGCATTTTCTGAGATAGATCCAAACTATTAAAGGCACAACAAGGCATCTTATTGCTGAATTAAAGTGAAACTTATCATTTGTCTATGTGATAAATCAAATTTAAAAAGAATTACTGCAATAATTCTAGAATCAGGGAGCACCAGATTCATATCTCAACAGCTATGACACTTACTGGATAATCTTGGGAAATCACTTCATCTTACTCTAACTTAGTGTCAAGCCCAGAGACGACAAAGTGAGATTCAATTAAGTCCAGTTCTTTATTTGCTTACACCTAATAGACAGAATCTTGGCAGACTAAAGTTACAGTCTTCGAACCTAATAGATATAACCTAGGAGATTCGAGAGGGTGGCTACCCTGAACCTTTTCCTCCCTCCTCCATCTAATTCAAGACTATGCAGTCTCTTGTCTTGGCCCCACCTCTAGAACGTGCTGCCTCCTCCCTGGGAAGCCACAGTGTTACTGCCGACATTCCCTCCCCCCAGTCCTTCTTCAGCTGCACGTTCCATCACACTTAGAAAACTGCCAGATGATAAACATGTATTCAGAGAAAGAGGATTAAGTGAGAAGAAATAAAAGACAAATATGTAATAAATGGATACTTTCATACCGTGGGTCTGGATGCCCTTTCAGATTCCTATGAATTAAGAATATGAACCAAAGTGTGGGCAAGGGTATTTCTAGAGAAGGACTTTGGACAAGAGTCCAGGACCCCATTCCGAAATGCAGCTTCCAAGGAAAGCCAAACTACCTTACTGTATTTCAAAATATATATCTAACATTCCAAACCCATCTATTAAATCTGGAATCTAACTTCATTAAATCATTGTTTCTCTAGAATTAGAACAATTAAGTTGGACATAATTTCTAATAAACCTTTCGGCCTTAAACATAATCCATTTTAGTTTAGAGAATTCTTTGCAATATTACCCTGAGGTCAAATGGAATGATACGGGAAAGAATAACAAAACTATAAAAGATCTTCCACTGAAACACATAATCTAAGACAACTAAACAAAGATTTAGTAGCTTAATTTTCTGTGCTCTTTGTCTGGAGTCTTTAAATGGTGAAGACAAATGATATATCTAAGCAAAACTACAGCAATATATGCTGTTTATTCAAATGTCTCATATGCGCTTTGGCGTGACTTCTCCACTATTCCAGCTGCTCCGCCTGGCCAGTATTAGCTGTGTACAAAGCACAAAATGTTTGTCCAACCACTGTGATGACTCAGAAGGTGTTCAGCTAATAACTTTCATCCTCGGCTTTCTGCACCACATCAACAGCAATTGATGGACAACAGTGAAAAAATTCTTTAAAAAAAATAATTCCCCACCTTATTTTGTTATATTATCTAATTTGTAGGGTTTTAGAATGAGGCAGATTTAGAGTAATCGTATATGTATCATGAAATTTGCATCCTACTTTTTTGAAACTGACAAAGAATTTAGGCTAAATAGCAATTGGTACCGAATATAATTTGAAATTTTTCATTTAAGAGAACCACTGTTTTACATAGTAGTATAAATTAGCAATTTCTATCTATGTAATTGGTAAAATCCAAGATCAAAGTTTCGTTTTTTCCCACTTTAAGCGCAAAGTCCAGAAACGGTTTCCAAGTATTCCAACAAAAGAACTTTATTCCTACTTCATAGCATAGAACGTTCGGAACTGCTTTGCAGCTTCAGGACTTGGACAACTGTCAGACATTGATGGAACACTTGTACTAGCAAACTCCATAGGAGCATATCAGCATCATGAGGTGATGCTTAAACAGATATGGATGATAAAGCATGACAATGACAAACAACAAAATCAACAACAGAATAGCTGAAGAAAATCACTTTTGGGGATGACCAAGTTAAACCCTGACCTTATTCAAATTGAAATGTGTAGTATAACCTGAAGACAGCAGTTCATGGATAGCCTCCAAATATCATCAAGTAAAGCAGTTGTAAAGTATGAGCCAAAATATATCTACGACAATGTCCAGGATTCATCAACAAATATTGCTGCTAAAGCAAGTGCATTTAAAACATTACGGTATTAAATGTTCACAAACTTTTTTCCAACAAAAAACAGTAAATGTCAGTTTTCATTAAAGATACGGCCAGTACACAGTTTTGTATATTGTTTCTTTCACCAAAATGTCTACCTATCCTCAGGTTTTAGATAAAACTTTGACCACACTGTATATTGTGGCCCGCTAGCGGCCAGCAGAGCTGGCGGCAGACTCGGACAGTGAGGAGGTTGGGGAGGAACATGGGCCAGTCCTGGAGTCTGGGGAAGGCTCTGATGAGTGCTCTGCGTCAGAGGCAGAGATGGGGCCAGGGCCGTCCGACAGTTATCAGCTACCTTCGGAGTCGGAGATAAGTGGGACAGAAGAACAGCTGGAGCCTGTTCCCGATGTGCACATGCACAGAGCTGTCAGGAGAAGGGAACAATTAAGGAACAGGGGTCGACTCGGGAGTAAAGGCACAAATGGATCTCCCATAGGGAATAAATAGGAGCAAAAGGGGAGTGGTGTTTGCAGGAGACAATTAGTTCATTTATTAGTGTGAAGATTTGCTTATCTGAGTTCGTGCCTCACAGAGACTCCTTGCCAAGTATTTCATTGTACAGAGTTGCACCTGGAAGCGAACGGCCTGGCAACTATCCAAGGACTGATAAGGTCTGTTGTTGCAATTCACCCTTGAAAGGCTTTTTGCCAGGACTTTTCTGTATGTGAATGCTAGGAATTCACATTAGCCAAATAAAAAGGGGTTTTTTTCGGGACAAGGAGTCTGTTTCGTTATTTTGTGAAGCCTAGGTCAGAACACTGTATATTGTGGTGGTGTAGGATTACAGATAGTTCTAAAGATAGTAGGATTACAGATATTTCTCTCACCATCATACCTCCTGATTAGGGGCAAGATCTTCAAATAGTACTTGCAGGGGAACAGCAGTGGGATGGAGGCACCTTCTCTATCTTCTGCTTGAGAACACTGCAGAAACTTCTGGTTGGCCACTACAAGAAACAAAGCACTGACCTAAGATAGGCCTTGCCCTGATCAAGCAGGATTATCTTATGTTCTTAGATGGAAAGGTTCACTAAAGCCATCAAGTCTACTGATCGGGATGTTAGCTAAATTGTATTCCCAAGATAAGACTATGTCAAAATAGAGTGCTCTATATTTCTCCAACAATGTGAATGCCAACTTGGTAAAGGAGTATTTAGCTAATGTTAAGATACGTGTTTGACATGCCAAAAATTCCTTAGTATAATTTTAGCCTCTCTAGTTAAAATGCATTATTTTAGTTATAAAGTGTCTAGAGATGCCCTTCAAAACAACTGCTCAGAACAGCTTATGACAAAATAATTACAAGTGATGCTTGAGAACCTCCAAAGATGGATAAAAACTGGCAAAAGGCAGCTTATGATGCCATTATTCATTAGCGGGTCAAAAAATGAAGGAAGTTTAAATTCTCATCAATACAGGTCATCCTTGACTTACATCAGTTTGTTTAGTGACTGTTCAAAGTTACGCCATTGAAAAATGTGACTTATGACTGTTTTTCACAGTTACAACCTTTGCAGCATCCCGATTATCATGTGATCAAAATTCATATTTATGACCATTGATGTCTCCCAAGGTCATGTGATCATATTTTGCAATCTTCTGACATGCAAAGTTTAGTTCATTTAACAACCGGGTTATTAACTTATGAACTGCAGTCATTCACTTAACAACTGTGGCAAGAAAGGTCTTAAAATGGGGCAAAACTTATTTAACAAATGTCTTACTTAACAACAGAAATTTTGGGCTCAATTGTGGTCGTAAGTTGAGGACTACCTGTATGCATAGCCCCAATATGCCATCAGTATAATTCCACCCTTTAGTTAAAAGTCCTATTTCCATTGACCTTGAAAAGACTGGATGAGATTAAACCATTTCTCATCTCTCTGCCTAACTTACCTCATAAGGTTAACATGAAGACTGAATATAGGGAGATGAGGAAATTGCTGCCTTGAATTCTTCAGAGAAAAGTGAGGTAAAAATGGAATATATAAAACATGTGTCAGTGAAAACCGAAAACCTAGCTTCAGATGTATTATTAAGACAGCCTTAGGAAGTAGAACAGAACATGTTTTGTTTTGAAAAGTTGTCCGAGTACTAACCTGGGCAGCTAAGAGGTGGAAAGAGGCAGATCCTGAAAAGGATTTTTCTACAATAAACCAGCTGTAAGATAAACCACACTACTGACTCAGATGACAAATCACAAGACTGCTACATTTCAAGGTTGGCTGCAATTCTATTTCTGAAGGGGGGCTGTGGGGTGTGGAAGAGAGAGGCTAGGGACATAGAACACCTGCTGTGCGGGAATTTAATATCACTCAGTTCCATCTTGCATATTCACAAGAAAAATCATCACGTGTAGTAAGAAAAAAGCCAGATAGACCGAAGTCCCCTGACAATTCAATTCTTATTCTCATTTTGGTTTCATGTGAAAGCTCCAGAATTTGGGAATCCCATGAATTATTTTCTGCCTATTATTGAATTTTAAAAAAAAGAATGTTTACCAATGCAGGAACATCGCTGGTCTAACCTGAAATACAAATATAGCATTTATAAAATTCCAAACTTTTCAGTTCTGTGGACTATTTATATGTTTTTTTCCCTACATTTTCCTTTATTTTATAATTAGGCCAAGTCACACAGGATATTTGAAATCCAGGTTTATTGCAATACACAGAAAATCGATGGTTAGGAGAAAGTCCTCAGAATGCTTTCCACATTAAAGCAAGTTCTATGGTAGATTAGCCTTCCATAGAATCAGTCAGAACCTATGAATAGTTTTAGCTTAAATTAGCTATTTGCTATAATTTACTGCCTAAAACTTTGACCGCACAGAAATGGTGTCTGCAATGTCTCTGCAATTTTAGCCTTTAGATGTTAAATTTCAGATGTTCTTTTATTACTTCAGTGACAACCCATTAGCCATGTTCATATGGCATTTTAAAACAATGTTTGTAGCTTAATAAATCACAGCATGAATGGGTAGCAGCCTGATGCATACAGCCTGCTGTTCCAACTTTACTTGTCCTAGGTTCCGAGATCAACTCTTTTATCTACTTTTACAAAAGTAGAAATGAAGGAGTGAATGAGTTGTGTATAGCAGCCTGAAGCTCATTCCCTTTAGGGATTTGAAGATAATATCACTTTCAGCTGCCTCTTTTCAGTTCTAAACATACCCAGGTCGCTCAAACTCTCTTCATAAGCATTAGCTTGCAATCTCCTTTTCAAAGCCAGATAAAGCACAACTCAATTCATGTTGTCGAATACTGCTATTAGACATCTCTCTCTCTCTCTCTCTCTCTCTCTCTCTCTCTCTCTCTCTCTCTCTCTTCAATATTGTACCTTCATTATGCTGTTGCAAATTTTCTGCATCTTTATACATAAATCTGATAATACACTACATAGTGCACTACATTCTGTTCATACATTTTAATTTGGGGAAAGGACTTTTAGCCACAGGATCAAATGATCATTTGTGCCAAAACCAAGACCATCTTTTCAATTGGCACAATTTAGAAAGTGTGAAAAGGATTACAGGGTGGACTTAAAGCTAATGTCAAGGAGCTAGTGCTCCATCTTCTTGGACAATTCAATCTGATACTAAAGCCACTTGTGGTAAAGGTACAGATGACATCTTAAATTATTTCAAAATACAGGCAAGTATCAGCCTTATCTATTATAAATAATTATTTAGGCAATAACAGACAGCTTGAAGGTAGACATCTGCCTTATTCATTTGCTCCAAATGCTTAGCACCAATTCCTGAGTGATTTTTAACTAAAGAACTGCCTTGGTCACTCAATTTAACTAATACAGAGCTAGTACCAAAGTTATCACTACATGATAACTTCTAACTTAAGTTCACCCCCTGCTGGCCACAAATATAGGGGAAAAAATTAATAGCTATTAATTGGTTTTCTGCATCTTCACTATTCAAAATAAATAAACAAACAAAAATGACTTTTCCTCTTACCTAGCTTGTATACTTATTATCAAAAGCATTACATGTCCTTTAGCTAAACAGCGTTAGGAGCAATTTAGAGATATCATCACTAATCCTTCTCCTCAGCCCTCAGATTCAAAGGCTAAATCAACCAATAATATAGATGGGACTCAGAAATAGTCCAACTATAGGATTAAGTCAATGACATTTTAAAACCTCTTAAATGATAGCTATAAAAATAGAAAGCAGGTAAAACGTAAAATTTCCTTCTCAGAAAAAGTGGCTTTTGGAATTTTATTACTGGTCAACTGCATGACCTTTCACAGGGCAATTGGTGGGACTTAAGGAAAGAAAGACTTTGATCCAGGACTAAGGGTTGGGGTGGTGAAAAAAATACAGGGGAGAAACAGGGGTTTACCAATTCTCTAATGCTTAGCAGTTACAGGTCTTATTGCAGGGGTGAAATCCAGCAGGTTCTGACAGATTCTGCAGAACCGGTAGTGGAAATTTTGAGTAGTTCGGAGAACCAGCAAATACCACCTCTGGCTGGCCCCAGAGTGGGGTGGGAATGGAGATTTTGCAATACCCTTCCCCCAGGAGTGGGGAGGGAATGGGGATTTTGCAGTATCCTTCCCCTGGAGTGGGGTGGGGATGGAGATTTTGCAGTATCCTTCCCCTGGAGTGGGGTGGGAATGGAGATTTTGCAGTATCCTTCGGCCACGCCCACCAAGCCACACCCACCAAGCCACGCCCACAGAACCGGTAGTAAAAAAAATTGGATTTCACCACTGTCTTATTGCAACCTGCTAGGACAGAAGCTGTTCAGATAGCCTAATGGAGCAGACAGTGAGAGCTTCTCTGAGCATTTTCACTCATTACTGGACAGGAGGGGCGTTGGTTCTTACCTGATACGCCCTTTTCCCGAGAATTGAAGGAAGAGTCCAGGATGGGTTACTCTAGCCCCATAGCTCTATGGACTGGGTTGAATTTTCTGAGGATCCGCCCTCTGATGACGTTTCCTCAGTCGACAACAAGTCTGAAGCGAATGGCGCAAGCTTCCAGTAGAATCCTCGAACTCCATCTTTCTCCAGATCTGAGAAGCCTGCAGAAAACATGACAACCAAATCCCCCCCCCCCCGGCAGCCGGCCAAACCAGACCCCAGGGTGGGATTGGACTCTTCCTTCGATTCTTGGAAAAAAGGGCGAATCAGGTTAGAACCAACGCCCCTTTTCTCTCACATCGAAGGAAGAGTCCAGGATGGGACATACCAAAGGTAAGGAGTCCACTAGGGCGGGCAAATCCTTATTCACGGATCCTCGGATCCTCATGCACCCGCTGCAGCACCCGCCGGCCGAACGCCGCGTCCACCGAAGCAAACGAGTCGATGGAGTAGTGACGGATGAAAGGAGAAACCGATGTCCATGTTGCTGCTCGGCAAACCTCTTCAACCGTAGCCTGTGTCGACCAGGCCACTGTAGTGGCTGCACTCCTGATCGAATGCGCTGTCACCTCTTGAGGCACGGAAAGAGACTGCGACTCATATGCGCAAGCGATGCAGGCCCGAAGCCACCGACCGACCGTGGAAGGCAAAATCTTGGTACCAAGCGACGAAGGTCGGAAGGACACAAACAAAGCCTCCGTCTTCCTTATGGGGGCGGTTCTGCGGATGTAGACGCGAAGAGCCCTCCGCACGCCCAGAGTATGCCACTGGGTCTCCAACTCATGGCGTGGATCAGGACAGAAGTTGGGTAAAATTAACTCCTGGGTGCGATGGAAGATGGAGTTGACCTTGGGCAGGAACACAGGATCCAGCCGCAAAACCACCCTATCCGCATGGAAGACGCAAAGGTCTCTGCGCGTTGACAACGCTGCCAGCTCCGAGATTCATCTCGCCAACGTTATGGCCACCAAAAATGCCACCTTCCACGACAGAATGCATAGACAAGCCTCCCGCAAGGGTTCAAACGAAGGCTTAGTCAGAGCCTGCAGCACCAGGGTCAAATCCCAGGTGGGATAACGGTGAACAGGCGGAGGCCTGAGATTAGATGCTCCCCGCAAAAACAGGCGGACCCTAGGATGATGTGCCGGGGATGGCCGGTCCCCAGAGTCCCAGACAGAGGCCAAGGCAGCGACCTGCCTCCGTAAAATACTGGGAGAAAGGCCCTTTGCGAGGCCACCTTGAAGGAAGTCTAGGACATGTTCAACCGCCACCCCCCAAGGGTCTAAATGGTGCTCACCACACCAGGTACAAAAGGTCTTCCAGGTTGCCTCATAAATACGCATAGTGGAAGGCCGCCTGGCCGCCTGCATCGTCCTGATGACATCTGTGGAAAACCGTTCCCAGACTAGGAGGCTCCGCTCAACCTCCAGACGGCTAGCTGGAACCACTGGGGGTCCGGATGGCAAAACGGACCCTGGCTGAGGGAAACCCGATCCGGGGGGATTCTCCAGGGCAGGGCGATTGACAGGCCGGCAAACCACGGGCGTCTGGGCCAGTGCGGGGCCACCAACAGCAACTCCGCTCGTTCCTGTAGCACCTTCCTGATCACAGCCGGAATCAGTAGCAATGGAGGGAAGGCATAGAGGAGACCCCCCCGGCCAGGGGCTCCTGAGGGCATCCACTCCCTCTGCCCCCCGGGATGGGAACCGGCAAAAATAACGGGGAAGATGCGCGTTGTCTAGTGATGCAAAGAGGTCCACCAGGGGCCGGCCAAACCTCCGAGACAGGTCCTTGAAGAGACTGGGCGCCAGTTGCCACTCCGATTGGTCCACGCTGGCCCAACTCAGCCAGTCCGCCGTTATGTTCCTTCAAGGTGGCCTCGCAAAGGGCCTTTCTCCCAGCCCCCGCAATATGCTCTGCTCTCAGCGACAACAGGTGACCCTCTGCCCACTTGCACAAGGTGTCCAATTCCTTCATGAGTGGAAGCGAGTGAGTCCCCCCCTAACGATTCACGTGGGCTTTTGTAGCCACGTTGTCCGTCAGGAAGAGAACGTGATGATCCTGCAACCCCCCCTTGAAAGGACTTGAGGGCCAACCAGGCCGCCCTGAGCTCCAGCCAGTTGATGTTGTGCCGGAGCTCTGACGGAGACCATCTGCCCTGTGTGACCTGGGAGTCAAAGTGGGCCCCCCAGCCGCGGAGGCTGGCATCTGAAGTCACCAACAGTCTCACCGGTTAGCGGAAATAGCAGCCCTTCTCGATGGCACCTGATACCCACCAATCGAAGGACCGCAACACTTCCGACGGGATCCCGATCCTGGCGAGCGACGAATTGCGACCTGACCGCTGATGAGGGAGCAGCAGCCATTGGAGCGGCCTGGCGTGGAATCAGGCCCAGGGAACGATGTCCAGGCATGAAATCATCTTCCCTAAAAGCTGCGACAGGAGTACAATCGGAGCCTCTCTGGCTGTACGCAACCGGCCCACCAAAGACCGGATGCTGTCCTGTCGCTCCTGGGAAAGAAAAACCTGACCTGAGACAGTGTCAATCAGAGCCCCTAGATGGACCAGCCTTGTGGTAGGCACCAGATGGCACTTAGCCAGGTTCACAGAAAACCCGTGGTCCCTCAGGGCCTGGATCGTAGTGGTCAGATCTCTCTCCGCCAACTGCTGGGCAGAAGCCTGGATTAGCAGGTCGTCCAAATAACACTGTATTCTGATAGGGATCAACCTAAGGGAAGCTGCTAACGCTGCCATGACCTTGGTAAAGGTCCTCGGGGCCGAAGCCAGCCCAAAGGGAAGCGCCCTATACTGATAATGGCGATCAGCGTAGCAGAACCTCAAGTAACGTTGATGACGTGGACAAATAGGGACATGGAGGTAAACCTCTGTTAGATCCACGGAAGTTAAGAAGTCCCCCTCCCGGATCCCGGCTAAGATGGAATGGAGGGAGTGCATATTAAACCTCCTGTAAACCAGATATCGGTTTAGTCCCTTTAGGTTGAGAATTGCCCTCCACTCCCCTGAGGACTTGGGCACTAGAAACAAGATGGAATAGAAGCCCTGACCCCGCTGCTTCGGTGGTACTGGCTGGATGGCCCGAATGTCCAACAAATGCCGGATTGCTGATTCCATGAGTCCCCGGTGTACCGGGTCACCAGAAATGGGGCAGCGGAGAAAGAACCTCGGGGGGGGGAGAAATTCCAGGGAGAGCCCAGATCTAATGGTCTCCCTGACCCAGGTATCAGATGTTGTCTCTTCCCAGCGAACTGCGAAGAGACTCAGTCGCCCCCCAATAGGTAAATCTGATCCCGGGCTATTTTTGTCGGCGAGGAGGCTTGGAATCGCCACCTCGCCCCTAGCGTCTGAACTGTTGTTGCGGCCTACCTCTGCCGCTAAAGGATGGTCAGTCAGACTGAAAATCGGACCTTTGTTGATAGGGCCTGTACTGACGGGAGAAACTCGCCCCAGTTCCCCCGTCTGTAGGAGGGCCGCCTGAAATAGGGAGAAGGCCTGAAGGAAGGACGCCTGCTTTGGGAGGGGAGGATCTTCCTCTTATCTCTTGTTTCTATGAGAAATAGGTCCAAAGCACGGCCAAAGAGATTCCCCCCTTCAAAGGGTCCAGAAGCCAGCTTCCAACGGTTCTTTGTGTCCATGCGCCAATGGCGTAGCCAAAGCAACCGACGTGCAGTAACCGACGAAGCAATGGATCGGGCCGAAAACTTGGCTGCCGCCAACGAGGCGTCCGCTGTAAATTCAGCCACTGCAATAATCTTGGACAGGTCCTGGTGACTCCGGAGGTCCTCTAAAGGAATTCTGTCCTGCAGCTGGCGGAGCCACCTCAACGATACCCTGGTGAAAAAGGATGCAGTGGTAGAGGCCCTAATAGCCCAGGAATCAGCCTGATGAGCCCTGCGCAGAGCCATCTCCTCTCGTCGTTCGTCGGCTTTCAACGCGTCATCCGCATCTGGAGGCAAGATGGAATTCATAGTCAAGGAGGCCACTGGTGCGTCCACCTGCGGCAACTGGATCAACTGGAGCAGGTTCCACAGAAAAACAGGTGTTCTCCATACTGCTAGGTCGCTGAGTGCTAGCAGGGGAATTCCACTGGCGCCAAATAACGTCCAGGAACATGTCGGGAATCGGGACGGACTCAGGTGCCACCTCCTGTTCGGAAAAAAGAAAAGCCCTGGGAGTGCATAAGGTCATTAGCAGCAGAGCCCAGGCGGGCCATAGCCCTAGCCTTGGCCAGGAGCTGCTTGAATAGAGCTGGATCAAACAGGCCCTTAAAGGATGGCTTGGATGATGGTTCCAGATCTAGATCCGAATAATCCTCCTCCTCCCGCAGTTCACCTTTGGAAAGGGAAACCTGAGTGGCATCCGAAAGGCCAGCAGAATAGTCCCCTTCGTAATCACCATACCTTTCTGCCTGCTCTAACGGGGCCTCATACACTGCAGGCAGAGCTGAGGGGGCAACTGGTCTCTGATGCAGTTCAGTAGCAATACCCTCCTTAATGGCCGCAGTCAGCCAAGCTTTAATGGAAGGGGGGATGTCCTGGTCCAAAACCCCCTCCTGGCGGAGCCCCGCCGCGGTAGGTGTAAAGGTGGCCGAAGGGGAAGTCTGCCTACTACCCTCAGAAGTTGCCACGTTCGGGGCAATCCAAGAATCCAAAACCTCCAGCTCTGAAGTGGGCAGCGTCCCCCGGGAAACAGCGCCCTCATCCATGCTCTGCTCAGATAGATCGGTCGTGAGCCCCCTTGCAGGGACCGGGCAGGAATCAGCCGAAGCAGGCTGCCTTGACACCTCCTCCGGCAACCTGCGATGCCCCACTGAAGATTGCCTCTCTAAGGCCTCCTCTGCCCTAGCAAACTCCTTTTCTAGCGCTCTTTGGCACTTACGGGCCACCTTCAAATCCACCCTAGATGCCCTAGAAGGCACCGGGCCCGTCGTTTTAATCTTCTCCGTGGCCACCAGACTAGCCGGTCTGGGCTGGGCCATAGCACTGGCCTCTCTGTCAGAAGCAGGGGGGGGATCAAGACCCCCTACGATTGGAGGAAGAAGCCACTTCCTTGTCCATCCTAAAATGTGAGAAAAAAAATTAATCAATGGGAGCCCAGTGCTTCGTGGTTGAAGGTATGTTACCAACTGGGCCCCTCCAGTAGTCACATTGGAGTAGAGAACACAGGCTGGGCAAGGCCAAAGCCTACAGTAGGCCCGACGGAGTCAAATCTGTTAAAAATTAGGGAATATCACAGAATAAGGCAGACTGACGCAATAAAGCCGCTGCTCCTATGCTGATGGAGCAAGGAGTATGGCAGCAGCCAGGGACCCCTCCTCCCGCAGTAGTGGGACAACCACTCAGGCCTTAAAGGTTGGATAGTGAGGCCAAAACATGCTGAATCAGCAGAAGGCCGCCAGCAATTAGCACTGCGAGGTGACCGAGGGTGAGCCTCGAACCCAGTGTAGATGCCCGGTGCTCCCCAATTCAGTATCTGGCTGCCCAAGGGGAGAAAGGACACCGCCCCATTGAAAGTAAGTGGGCATAGGTCCTACAAAGCAATAGGGCACTCGCCAACAAAAACTGCCCCAATTTAGCTGCCTCGGATGAAATCGATCCGAAATGCAAGAAACAAAATGGCGTTCGCGCCAAAAAAAGGGGACAGAATAAAGAGGGCAGCCGTCCCAAAAAAAATGCCGTTTAAACGATCCAGCTGCAATATAGGCTGCGCGGTCTAACCCAGCAGGCAACGAAAAAACAAGGTGAAGGTGCACCTTGTAAATAAAAGCCGGCAGCACGCCAGGGAAGCCGGGCAGGATCGTTCGAAGGCAAAACACGTGCAAGGGGCGAAAGAGCACGAAGCAGCCAACCCCATTACAGCCAGAACGATCCGCGATGCTAACAAGCAGCCCCGCCAGACAAACAGCTTAATAATGGAGCAGTGCAAAAAGTTAAAAACCCCTGCTCCTCAGCGTTCCCCGCAGCCAGCTAAACCAAGCAATAAATAGCCCTCTCGGGCGCCCGAAGGCAGCGTGAGACAGGCACTCACATATACGATGATCCGCTCCAGTCAGTCAAAGGAACCGTCGTTTTCGATGGCAGGAAGGGGGGGGGAAAATCAGGGAAAGTCCAGGATGGAAAAATAGCCAAAAATTAATAGCACAACCCAAAGCTCACAGGAGCTGAAAGAAAAGCGTCCATGAGCTGAGGACTGAGTTGAATGACTGAGGAAACGTCATCAGGGGGCGGATCCTCAGAAAATTCAACCCAGTCCATAGAGCTATGGGGCTAGAGCATCCCATCCTGGACTCTTCCTTCGATGTGAGGGAAAATTTACACAGCAGTAGTAAAGAAACGGATTTTCAGTTAAACAGAGGTCATATCAGTACTAGCATAGCCTTTCATAGACAAAAGTTTTTTATTTCCCATATTTCATCACAGCAATATTTTGTCCTACTTCCAGCATAAAAAAGCCTGATTTGGAATCAGAAGGCTTCACTATCACTTTTGTTATAAAGCACCTAAGGTTTGGAACCAAACAGCAGAAAAATATCAGAAACAAGACAAATCAATAAATATTTCTTCCTAAACCACATTATCAGGTAGGAATGCTATTTGTTTTTTTTTATGACAATTCAGCTGACGCCAGATTGAATGGCCCATAAGCTTTAGGTACATAAAACAGTAGTACTTAACAAGGTATGGAGCTGGTATGATAGGATTTATGGCAGTATCACTTTCGGGGTGCAATGGCAATGAAATCTTAACTGCCATATGCTGGTTTTGTTACAAACGTGGAAACCACCTGACTAGCACTTAGGATGCTCCTGCTTTCACTCACATAACAATCTGAAGGTCCCAAAGGTGCTTTTTCAAAGGTGACATCCAAGAAGTTTCTTCAGTTCTGACTGAAAAAATTTCAGTCAGAACTGAAGAAGCTTGTTGGATGAGAAGAGAAACGTCTCCAAGCAAAAACAAAGAAAGTCCAGTCGCCTTTGAAAAAGCACCTTTGGGACAATCATGACCTGGATGACTGAGAATCTCCATAGATAACAATTTGAAGGGATACAATACTCTTCTATTGCTCGAACTAAGATGTGAGATCCTATAAATGACAAGAGACAGCTTATTTGGGAATTTCATGGATTCCTCATCTCTAGCACACATGTGTGACGACTTAATTCAAAACTACCGATACATACTCACACATTAATTTGAGTTTAAAGCATTTAAAGAGGGGAAAAATCCTTAGAGAATATGGATCTGTATTTTCCAATCTAAGCATCTGCTTATAGAGATTTTATACATTATTTTATTCATTTATTAAATAAATATTTGCCTTATAATTAATAACTGCCTTATTTATTAATAAATAATTATGGTGATTCAGAGAATACAGTGCCAATATAAATAGGTAGCTGATGGGATAAGACCTCATCCATGTCCTATCCAGCTCTTAGCTCTCTCAGTTTGGTTTTAGTACAGCACTTAATAATATTTGAACTCTGTGTTGTTTCAATTTTTTACCTATATAGAATAGTCCATATTTGTAACCGCAGCAGCATAGTTGCATTAGTTATAGAACTGATTATAATATATTTTGCAACCACACTGGGTAGCTTTTAAGAACATCTTTCTATTGTATTTATTTGTTAATTTATTAAAAAATATCTGCAACTTCTCCTCAGTGCAAAGTAACAACAGCAACAAAAGCAATTATGTTTGCTTTGTATGACTGTGAATACTCACATTTGTCATCCTCAAATTTTGCCTTTGGCATAATAAATGGCTATTTAATATGTACTCGTTTGATTTGATTCCTCGTGTTTTTCACTGCTTTCTTAAACACTCAAAACTATAATTACATTTTTAAAAAATAAGATAAATTGATTGTTCCTCAGAACACAACCCACATCTCATAGATTATTGGCTATAGTAATAACAATGCATTGTTTCCTCGGGCATTAAATATATCCCCCAAAAGAATATGGTGAATTTGTTTCTATTAGCCACTCAGAAAACAAACTGCCAAGAAAAACAGAGACTTCGGGAATAACCCTGGAGTTCCTATTCTTGAAGGTGATGGAAACCAGAAATCTTTGGGAGACCAATTCTCTCTCTAAAAACATGAAGGCTGTTAATATTACACAGCATATGAGCACCACCAACCAGCAGTCAGCATATGTAAGAGCATTTGTTGTAAACAATTCGGTATCAAGAAACTAACACGTAGCCAAAAAGAAAATGGATGATGTGAAAAATAACCGAGAAAGATTGAAGCAACTAATGGAAACATATAAATCAAACATTCAATTTTATATATTTATGTTTTTAGTTAAAAGGAAACAGAAAAGGTCTTATCACCATCACTCGGAGGGATACAGAAGATAAATTCCAATGACTGCCAACAGTTGAAGAAATGAGATGGATACAGATATTGCAAGCCCATTTCATGACTACTAACTTCTAGAAACAATGCTGCACAACCTGTGATCCATGCCACTGTCACTGTCAGGATGCTATGAATGTATAATTGCATTTATTCATAACTAAGACATAAAATGGTTAAGTAAACATTCATCTCATGTAATGCTGAAGTATCACAACCAAATATATGATTTTCTAGAAAAGCTTGAGAGGTTGCTTAATTTTCTGAAAGGGAGATGGCACATACAGAACTCCCCCTGCCCAATTTCAAAATGCCGGATTGATTTGACGTGAGGTTTAGGATAATTAGAACATCACAGAACTGAGAAATTCCCTTCTGCAAGATATGAGGGCCACCTAACTTTTTTTTCTTCTTGTGAATTTCAAGAAAATTTACAAATCTCAAATAAATCATATTTAAGTCAGACACTGTGCCTTGGATTCTGTTTAAGAGCTCTTTAATTATCATATATCTAAGAGAGATCTTTCATATTTCTTATATAAGGAATTAAAATATTTTTATGAAATCGTACCTTTAGCTTTACCTCACTTGTTAAAAAAGCTGCTAAGAAATTAGTATTTTTTTTCTCTCTAACCAATGTAAGGTATTTTGTTATGAAATATTAAAATACTGGCAGAAAATTTATGAACTCTTTCAAATTATCCGTAACCTTGCAGTACTAGGTTCAACAGAGTCGTCTACATAGTTGAAGAGATTCAGATTAAAAAAATTAATAAAAAAACCTGTGCAATGTCTTTATTGAATACCAACATTCATTGTCTTTTTGGAAAACTTGTTATGAAGCCCTAGGATAATTAGTGTCCTGAGTATGTAGGTAAGAAGAGGCCTCTACTTTAGCCACACTGTGCACCGCGGCCAAAAGGGCAGAGATGGGGTGGGGGAGTTGCAGTGCCCCAACTTGTACACGGCCTGTGCCGGACCTCCAAGCCCCCCTCTCCCTTGCAGCACCCCAGCACTCCTTAACTAGGATCCCTTCTATTTAGAAATCCATAATTCTCAGTTAATGATAGCAATTGGGAGTTCTAGAATTGCAGTTGTTAAACAATGCGGTAACATTTTTATTTATTTATTTATTTATTGATTGATAAAATTTATGGGCCGCCCATCTTACCATAGGGTAACTCTGAATGGCTTACAGTTACATCTAAGCTAAAACATAAGTAAGTTAAAAATCAAACATTAAAACAAAAGACACGGGGGGGGGCAGAGTGTGGGGGAGGGGAGGTGGGATCTATTATTGCTCCACTGTGCTGTTCCCCACTAGCCCCAAGCCAACTGGCAGAACCATGTCTTTAAGACCCTTATCAAAAGATAGGAGGGTTGGGGCCAACCTCACATTGGGGAGACAAGATGTTCCAGAGGGCAGGAGCAACAGCAGAGAAGGCCCTCCTCCTGGACCCTGCCAGCTGGAATAATCAAGCTGACGGGACCCATAGCATGCCTCCTCTGCCGGCGCAAGTGGTACGAGCCAACCCCAGTGGGGTGAGACAGTCCCTCAGGTAACCTGGACCTATGCCATGAAGGGCTTTAAAGGTGATCAAGGTGGTAACCAATGCAGCTTGTGGAGCAGTGGTGTTACATGGGTCATTCTTGGGGCCCCCAAAACTACCTGCGCTGCTGTACTCTGCACCAGCTGTAGATTCTGAATACTCTTCAAGGGTAGCCCCATATAGAGCGCATTACAGTGATGAGATGACTAGGGACCGAACGACTGAGTGCAGGGAACATGTTGTCTTGCTTTACGCTCGCATTGCTTAGCAGTGGAAATTCTGATCCCAACTTAGGTTGTAAGTTGAAGACCATCTGTATACCACATTCTTTTAAGATCTATCTCCCCAAGTAAAAAAAAAAAGCAAATAGGAGTGGTAAATTTAATGTTATATAAATTTACTATATAAATTTAATGTTTCAGGTTTCTTTTAGAGAACTTATGTTGTTTTCTTTCTGCCTTCACAGAGAAAGAATAATTACCTTGCTTTAAAAAAAAATCTCTTAGTGTGTTTGAGATTTGTATAAGCTGGATTTTATATATAACATATTTACTCAATTAATCATTTCTGAAATAATTTCTATTTGTTTAAGAGTTCGGGAGATACTATCCCTCAGATGGAAGATCTGCATTAAGAAATCTGAATATATTCAACTATCAAATAGGATCTGTCTAACTAAAACATACTCTAGTTGGGCAATGTGCTTGAACAAAAATCAATATGCCACAGTGTATATATAGCATGGGGAAAAACTTATCAGGTTTCCATGTAGCTTCAAATTAAATGTAGTTTGGGATGTGAAATTGTATCCTGTGCCATCTTTTGCAGCAGACTGATTCTGTGTGGCTGGCTTGGTCTCATTGATTGATTGGTTATGTGCCTTCAAGTTGGTATTGGTTAGCTATTATATAATGATTGTATAGTGAATACATAGTGATTACATAGACAGATTTTCTCCAAGAAGATCTGTCCCCATATCCAATCCTTGGCAGGATTACACAACCTTCTATTTATTTGGCCAATCAACCAAATATTTGCAACTTGGAAAACAGCAAAAACTTCTACCTTCCAAAAACTTCATACGCAGTGAAAGAGTGCTTGGAAAATCTGTTCTTAAAGTACAGCTAATGTCTGAGTAAGTTTTCACTTCAATTAGCATGAAAAGTAATTCTGTCATTCTGACAAATTACTCCTGTTAATCTATAAAATGTCTGGTACTGCACTGCTGCACCTTAAGTCCTAACTTCTGGCATATGAACATACAAATCTTACTGCCAGCAGTGAATTGCTTCAAATATTTTTTTTATTACGTAAGGCAATTTGGAGTTTTGGGGAATATACTATATATCCATTCGTGTTTACATGAGTTTTAGACAATTAAGCAGGGTAGAAGTTTCAGCATGAAATGAACCCATATTTGGTATAACATATGGAAAAAAACAGGAAAGGTTGGACATTTATAATTTTTTTTTTCAATGTCAAAAGCTATCTTCCAAGGAAAAAAAAAACCCCTAAGTTTTAAATTGATGGAATGATAACATTCTTAAATGCTTGTAACCCTAAGTGACCAAAATGATTAGTTCGAAACTTAATGGGTTTTGAAATGTTAAGAATTTTCTTGTCTTTTTCTGCTGAGAACAGAACGTTCATAATGTCTTATTGGGCTTAGAAACAATAACAAATCCTCCAGACACATTTGATTCTGTTATTGTTTTAATTGTCTAAACATCAATCTTTTTAAGTTCCTATCATGGAAGTTTTAAATAATTGGTCATTCAGACCTAAGAACAAGTACTCAGTGATGGAAAACTCCTGTCTGACGGATTTCCTCTTGCATTTCAAGCAACTTCATAGTTTTCTTTTGTGCCCTTGGAATTGTGTATGTCAAAAGGTACTTCAGGCAGTCCTTGACTTACAGCCACAATTAAGCCCAAAATTTATGTTGCTAAGTGAGCTAAGTTGTTAAGTGAGATTTGCCCCATTTTATAACCTTTCTTGCCACAGATGTTAAGTGAATCTGGCTTCCCATTGCGTGTGAGAAGGTCGTAAAAGGGGAGCACATGACCCCAGGACACTGCAACCGTCATAAATATGAGTCAGTTGCCAAGTGAATTTTGATCATGTGACCATGGGGATGCCGCAATGGCCAAAAGTGTGAAAAACGGTCACTTTTTTCAGTGCCGTTGTAACTTTGAACAGTCACTAAATGAACTGTTGTATGTCGAGAACTACCTGTACTCTACTGAAGCTAAATGGAGGAGTCATTTGTAATAGTATGGCGAATCATAATTTTAAAATATATTTTGGCATAATACCTAATTTTCAAAACTACAATCTAAAACAGGAGCAGAAATCACACACAGAGTAAGGGTATATTATCTGAAACCTGAGGACTACAATGCACTTCATCCTGAAGCCTTGGCTCTGGCTTCCACATGCTCTCCAAAACTTTCCACCAAGTAGATCAGGGGTGTCCAATCTTGCTGGCTGGGGAATTCTGGGAGTTGAAGTCCACAAGTCTTAAAGTTGCTAAGGTTGGACATTGCTGAAGTAGAAGTTGCGAATACCCACAGCAAGGAGAAGTACCACACTGACATGCTTAATCTCAAGAAGATTCAGATCTGGTTAGAATCTAACTAGAAATCCTAGGGTTGCAGATTAGATTAGAAAATTGCAACAATATTCTGAGGGAAGGCAATGGCAAACCATATTCGTTCAATTTCTAGATTCTAAAAGTATTTCCATATTTTTGCCTAGAAAACTAGATGGATATGGCTAAGAAGTCACTAAGAGTTAAAATCAACTCAAGGAAGACTTTACTTTAAGGCACTATTAATGTGACAGAGGAAAAAAATTACTAAATTATTAAATTCAAGGAGGATAATAATATGGATTATTTTATTGGCTTTAATTTTTATTAAATTAAAATGAAATTAACTTATTATTATTATTATTATTATTATTATTATTATTATTATTATTATTATTATTATTATTATTATTATTATTATTATTATTATTATTATTATTATTATTATTCCTTAAAAATGCAAGAGGCATGGTGGCTCAGTGACTTAAAAGCCACTGGAGAAGGTCTATACCAGTGATGGCGAACCTTTTAGGCACTGAGTGCCCAAACTGCGAGCGCGCACATGCAGACATACAGATGCACGAACATGAGCGAACATGTGCATGCACGGACATGCGCACATGCGCAGCAGGGACCTGAAGACCAGCTGGCCGGCGGGAGGCGGGGCATCCCAACACCGGCAGCACAGCAAGAGGTAAGATCTTTTTCTTTCATGAGCTTCTGTTTCGTCGTTTGCAGGGAAACAGAAGCTCACAAAAGAAACGCCATGGAGATCTGACCTGAGGCAACGGCACGCGTGCCAGCAGAGAGGGCTCTGTGTGCCACCTCTGGCACGCGTGCCATAGGTTCGCCATCACGGGTCTATACTCTGGCGGTTCGAGTCCTACCATTCTGAGACAGAGTGAGCTCCTGTCACTTGTCTCAGCTCCTGCCAACCTAGCAGTTCGAAAGCATGTAAATGCAAGTAGATAAACAGGTACCCCTTTGGTAGGAAGGTTAACAGCGTTCCGTGTTTTGCCATACGCTTTGCGCTGTGGAGTGATGTCATATTTTCATATGCCACGGAAACATCTTTGGACAAAACTGGCTCAATAGCTTAAAGAAGCAGAGATGAAGCAGAGCCCCCTAAAGTCGGCTACAACTAGCAGAATAACACCCACAGAGACTCCTTTAACAATGTAGCTTGAAATGTTATTTGAAAGCCAAGATCTTTAATCCTAAAAACGTTACATATCTTATTTTAGAGCAATCATTTCTATTGATAATACCGTTTTCCCCAAAATAAGACATCCCCTGATAATAAGCCCAATCGGGCTTTTGAGTGCATGGCAGTAAGGCCAAGGGCTTATTTCAGGGTTCAAAAAAATATAAGACAGGGTCTTATTTTCGGGGAAACACGGTAATTACTGAATAATTCTAAGAATTACATCAAGGAAAAAGAAGCTAAGCAAAAGATAAACAAAATAAGTAGCAGTTCTTCTTAACCATGCCTAGCCTTTATATTTGCTGTTAAATATGAACTGAGCTTCCCAAATTAAGAGATACAACCTATGAATTTTTCATAAATTAGCTTTAGAGCTAATTAGTATCTTTTAGCATGAGATTAGAGCTAGTTGGTAAACATCTTAAAAGTAAATAAATGGCAGGAATTCAAAATAGAAAGTCTACTTTTTGAATACTTGAAAAATTACTTACCCATCATTGGAACATGTTAAAAACTCTTCTTTTATTTTTGGATGCCAACAGCCTGTATTAAGCATTGCTGTGTGTCCCTAGGATGATGAACAGAAGGTGTGAATATAATGCATAATAAGTTATGTTTAACCAAACAATTTATTTGTTCTCTTCTTTTCCAAATACTGCAACAAGCAAACATAATTATTATCCAATATCCTGTAGGAACACAGTGGCTCGCATGGCTAGGACGCTAGTTTAACCAGCAGCAAGCTCTCATTCGAGACCCGAGTACTGTCATGGGGTGGGGTGAGCTCCCGTCCTTTGCTCCTGCTGGGGACATGAAAGGAGCCCCAAACTGGGCATCCCCTTGGCAACGGTGATGTCACCGGCTAATCCTTTCAATCCGGAAGCGCCTTGGTGCCTCCAACACAAATGCAAAAATCCAATACCCTTATAAACATCATTGAAAACTGAAGAATAAGGTGTCAAACCCCAAAACCCCAAGGTTTGCCATACCGGGGGAGGGAAGGAGCTCCTGCACTGGTGATGGGGGGCGTAGAACTGGAGGCTGCAGCAGCGTGCCAAAAAACGCTGCAGATCAGCTGTTCGGCGGAGAGCGGCCCACGGATCAGCTGTGTAGCGGGGAGGCGGCACAGTGCGAGGCAAGCTGCCTGCCGGGCTTAGAAGCACCAGTTACGGACCGACGATCAGCTGTTCGACGCCGCAGCACCAACGGGCCAACAATCAGCTGTTTGGGGACCGGGCGACGTCCAATCGGCCGTTCCGATGCACAGCTGACAACGGGGTGAGGACTGTGCTGGCAGAAGGGTGTGGCTCGCCTAGATAAACTGCACTGGGAGGCAGATGCTCCCAGCATTGATTTTACATCTGTTTGCTTTTTGGAACTCATTGTGTGCTATAGTCCAGCTCATTAAATCCAGTAAGCCTCACAAAGCATGGTGTCTTAATTACTGGTTTAGGCCTGGAGCTTGGAGCTCTTGATATAAGGAGGATAATCTTGCAACTGTCCATGTACTCAAACATTGATATCTTTCCATAGTTACTTCTTCCACCTCTAGTTACCTCTTCTTACTTTTTAAAATTCCACTCAGAATCTATATAAATCACTTATACTATTAGCAACAAAAACTTCTAGTGAAAAGGCAATGTACATGCACAACTACTTTAACTACCTCTTTTTAATAATTTCATAAAAGTATCTAATAAGCCAACCTGAAATGAAAACTTGCTCTATCTTCCTCTCAGTTATACTTTCAAAATACCTCTACCGGTAGTCCTCGACTTACAATCATTCATCTCCCAACTATTAGAAGTTACAACAGCACTAGTGGTTTATGACCAGTTTTCACACATTATGACTATCGCAGTATCCCCACGGATCACATCATCAAAATTTTGACTCTTGGCAACCCGCCAGAGGTGGTATTCAGCAGGTTCTGACCAGTTCTGGAAAACCGGTAGCGGAAATTTTGAGTAGTTCGGAGAACTGGTAAATACCTGCCCCCATCTATTCTCTGCCTCCCGAGTCCCAGCTGATCGGGAGGAAATGGGGATTTTGCAGTAACCTTCCCCTGGAGTGGGGAGGGAATAGAGATTTTACAGTATCCTTCCCCTGCCATGCCCACCAAGCCATGCCCACCAAGCCACGCCCACAGAACCAGTAGTAAAAAAATTGAAACCCACCACTGCAACCCGCATGTTGCATCCCTGGGATCATGTGATCGNGGAGATTTTGCAGTATCCTTCCCCTGCCACGCCCACCAAGCCACACCCACCAAGCCACGCCACGCCCACCAAGGCCACGCCCACAGAACCAGTAGTAAAAAAATTGAAACCCACCACTGCAACCCGCATGTTGCATCCCTGGGATCATGTGATCGCCATTTGCAATCTTTTCAGCCAGCTTCCAATAAACGTCAGTAGTAAAAGCTGGGATTCTCTTTACAACTCAATGATTCATTTAAAACTGCAGTGATTAGCTTAACAACCATGGTGAAAAGGTCATAAAATTGAGTGTGACTCATTTAACAACCATTTTGCTTAGCAACAGAAATTCTGTTCTCACTTGTGGTTGTACGTTGAGGACTACCTGTACAGAATTAAGAGGTAAAACACCTTATTCAATCCTAACTTTCCCTTCAATGCTGCTCTTTACTATTCCTTCTGTGCCAGTGGTCCAATGGCCTTACAAGTTTATCCTTTACCCTGGGCAATTTAAAGTGAGATTTTCTTTCTTTTTTGAATATCTTTTATCAATTCTTTGCATATATTTTTTTTGGTCAAAGTTTATGCTCCTTTTTGTTTTCCACATTCAGGCAAGAGTTGCATGTTCTGAATGTGAAAAACAAGTCTAGAGGACTTTTATCTAGACTTTATTGGTATCTGATCTTGCTCATTAGTTATTATGGTGTTCTTCTGAACCTCTTGGAACATTTCTGATTTCTGAGGGATACTTTGGAGCTGATCTTTTAGTTTTATAATTCTGAACTATCTTCAAACATTATTAAGATAATGGATCATTTTAATTTTCCCTATCAACTTTACTTTCAACAATCCTTTAATATTTTTTTTTGCAGATCTGCTCTTCTGCTGTCAAATGTGTGTGAGATAGACTTTATTGGCAAGCACCATTTACATCCACATTTATATTTATAAAATTATTATCACTGCTCCCAATTAGTTCATCTAGGTTTTGGACAAGACTATAATTAATACTGATGATTAAGGCCAATGTTAACAGTGATGTTGGCTTCCAGACTGGCTGTTTCAAGGCTCAATCATTTGTCAAGTCCAAAATATGCATTTTGTCAGTCCATGTGACTACAACTGAAGTTGCCCATTACTATTTCCTTCTCAGATGCTTTTATGATTGTACTTTCAGTCTGTAAGTTCATTAGAGAATACCCAAAGCTTTAAATTCCCAAGAGACAATATGCCACTCTAACTTTGTATAGAGTTACATGAACATGGCAAGGTTGTGATCGACTACCTGGTGGACCTGTATGAGCAATAAAACTATGCCTTAGTCAAAACAAGTGTGTTGACTCATGAGGTTAGGATGCTGGGCTGACAATAGGTAGACTTGCGTTCAAGATCCAGTTGCTGCTGTGGGAGCTCCCATCACAGACTCTTGCTCAGGGGTGAAATCCAGCAGGTTCTGGAGAACCGGTAGCGGAAATTTTGAGTAGTTCGGAGAACCGGTAGCGAAAATTTTGAGTAGTTCAGAGAACCGGCAAATACCTCTGGCTGGCCCCAGAGTGCGGTGGGAATGGCGATTTTGCAATATCCTTCCCCCAGGAGTGGGGAGGGAATGGGGATTTTGCAGTATCCTTCCCCTGCCACGCCCACCAAGCCACACCCACCAAGCCACACCATGCCCACTAAGCCACGCCCACAGAACCGGTAGTAAAAGAATTTGGATTTCACCACTGCTCTTGCTCCTGCCAACCCAGCAGTTCGAAAGTAAGTGACTGCGAGTAGGTAGATGGATACCACTTTGGTGAGCAACTTAATGGGGACATGAAAGGAGCCCCCAACTGGAAATCCCTGGGCAACGGAGACATCATCATTCAATCCTTTCAACTCAGAGCTTTGGAGCTCCTGACATGAATGTAGCAGAGGTCAAACATCATCTGTTTGCTTTATTTAAAAATTATATATTTTAGAAAAAATATGCTTTATATTTTTCAATGAATGCTACAATATTTCACAAGAACATGAGAAAAAATCTCTAAAACTACATTATTCAAGCTCTAAATTTATCTCCTTACCTTAGTGTTTGCCATGTCTACAATATACTGGTCCCCCTTCACACACTCCATCACAGGAAAGCCATCTCTGTCAAGGACCTTAGCTTGAGAATTACCCGCAACAACAAGAATGACATCTCCAGTGCTGCTGTACTGCAAAGACTTTATCTGGTGACTGAAAAATTACGGAACCAAAGTTAAATACTAACAATTAAATACAAAATTGCCAAGTCTTTGCTTACAAAATTAAAAAAAAATGGCAGAATATTTTATGCTACATCATTTTGGGCAATATATGAAATATCTCCAAGTCGAATAATAGTTGACAGATCCATTTTTCGTAGATGCACAACAATTTCTGATCCATTTTTTCCAAATACAAATAGTCCTTGTTTAGTGACTGCTTCATGTAGGGAGCATTTGCAATTATAATGGTAATGAAAAGTAACTTTTATGACCAATCCTTGCATTTACAACCTTTGCAGGTCTGTAAAGCAAAGGAAAGTTGAAGTAAGATCATAACACAAACACGGTTGCTGTTTTGTTAAGCTGCCATTTCACTTAATGACTGAGTTGCCAGTTCCAATTGTGGTTGCTAAATGAGGACTACCTATACGGGCATCTTTATTTTTATCTTTCCTGCTCTTTTCCACAATTCACAAAATGGTGCTATCCATGTGATTCATCTTAATCTCATAAGCAACTATCTTCATATCAATTATTTACATCAGACTTTGCAATGGAGTATCTTCTAGATATGTTGAGCTATCCTTGCAACTCATTTGGAGGGTATCACTTTTTAAGTATTCTATATTTCCATTTTAAAACTATTTGTAATCTTAACTCCATTAAGATTTCAATGGCTATTGTTTTTGAGAATTTCTCATTTCTAGATGTTTCTTGAGAAATAAATAAGCATCTTTGAGTTTTATGACCTAAAAATATAAATATGTGAGAAATAAATAGCATAAGTTGAGTTGTCATTTTACAGTTATTCTTCCAAATATGGCTACATATTTCTAAGTCTTCTTATCTCAAAGGTATTGGCCTGCATATTATTCTAGTAAGTTATTAATACATTTTGGGGAAAGCATCATGACATACCATTCACAAGGTTGCAGAGATCTAAAAGCCTGAAGAGATGCATCCATTCCAGCAAAATCCCAAAATTTAACATCATAGTCATATCCTCCAGTTATCAAACGGGCACCCGATGGATCCAATCCTAAAGCAGAGACCTATAAAGCAAGATGTGAAAATAAACTGTGAACCAAATTAATTTGTCAAGTATACATATGCACACACACAGAGACACACACACAATCAAGACTATGTGCATATACCATATTTTTCACACTATAAGACACACTTTCCCCCCCAAAAAAAGTTGGTGGAAAAGTCTGTGCGTCTTATAAAGCGAATATTGTGGTGGGGGGAGGGGGTTGGTGCGGCGGCGCTGTCAGGGAACGCTGGAGCCTTTGCTGCCGAGCAACTGATCGGTGGTTGGATCAGCCTCCTGGAATACCGCCGATCAGCTGTTCTAGGTGGAGGGGATCGCCGCCGCTCGCCACCACCTCTGCCAATCGCCGCTGAATGGTGGCGACGGTGATAGCCGACGATCGGCAGTGATCCCCGCAGCCTAGAACAGTTGATCGGCGGAATTCCGGGAGGCCGATCCAACTGCCAATCAGCTGCTCGGTGGTGAAGGCTCCAGCGTTCCCTGGCCGCGGCAGCAGCTCAGCTCAGTTGACCGGTGGTGGGCGCAACGGAGCGGAGCCCTGACGAGCCATGTGCTGGGGCTGCGATAACATGCTGAAGCTGACTAGGCTGTTTGCTCTAAGGACGCTAGCCAGATGAATGCTGGGAGGCAGAGGCATTTTTTTTCTTGTTTTCCTCCTCTAAAGCTAATGTGCGTCTTATGGTCCAGTGCGTCTTATAGTGCGAAAAATACAGTATATGTTTTATGTGTGGTCTGAATGTATTTTTCACAGAAAAGTTGGTCTTAGTACATTTAACTGTTCAACTGTAATGTAGACATTTGAAGTTTAGAATTTATTTCTTTTCTCTTAAATTAGCCAACTGGATTCTTATGAATTTCTACTGTACGTATGATCAAATCTGGATTCAATTCCTTCTACTTTTTTTTCACAGAATTTATTTTCTTCTCAGGATCAACATATTCTATCCTAAACCTAAGAAAGGGAGATATCAAGATGCTTACTGTTTTTGTGCCATGGTGGAGAGTAATTTCATGTGAGTCGGGAATCTTCTTCACAGGATCCTAAGAGAAATAATATTGTTCAGAATAACATTTAAGTACAGATATAACATCTATCTAACCACAATAATTCTAGAAATGGAAGAAAGGAAGAATTACAGCAGGAAAAATCCTCTTCCACTTGCCTAAGAAGCAAGTTCCACAGATTTGGTGCAGTGGTTAGAATGCAGTATTGTAGGCTAACTCTGCCCACAGCCATGAGTTTGATCCTGACCACTCAAGGTTGACTAAGCCTTCTATCCTTCCAAGGTCAGTAAAATGAGGACTCAGATTGCTGGGGGCAATATGCTATACTTGTAAACTGCCCCAAGGGTGCTGTAAAGCACTATGGAACGATATATAAGTCTATTGCTATTTTATCTAGGCTTAGCTTACACAGACGAAATATTTGTCCCTCCAAGAAATGACTGAGTTCTACTTATGTTACAGCTCAAACAAATTGGAAGTAATCAGCTACATAACAAAGTATTTGTTTTAATTCAGGAGATAAATGTTCTCTGTGGAATTAATTTAAACCAAAGCACAGCTGTACAAAACCTGCAAATTTAGAAAGTTCTACATTTCTCTATAAAACTTCTCTAAATTGCCTCTGAAGATTTCATAGTGTTACATGCTCCTGCAATAACGAGTAAAGGTCTTATTTACTAACATTTGGAAAATGTTTGTAATTAGTAGCAATAAGCTTTGACAATCAAGTGCCTGTTGTATCTGGGCTAGGATGAAAATGTATCATACAAGATACTGGGAAATTAAAATCAAATGAGCTAGGAGGACTGAACCACTAGTTTTCTGCTACAGAAAAAATAAAAGATTTTAAAATGTGGAAGTGAAAATATACACACATAATTATACTGTATGTATGATTTGCAACATGATTAAAAGATACTGACCATATGCATTGGATGAATAATAAGCGTCATATACTTTTGAAAAGAGAACTTGATAACATGACTATTAAAGAAAGCATGATTCTTCATTATGCCTACATGGCTCAGGACCAGTTTATCTGCGTGACCGCCTTATGCCACATTCCTCCCATCGACCAGTGAGGTCTCACAGGGTTGGCCTTCTTCAGGTCCCGTCGGCCAGACAGTGCCGGCTGGCGGGACCGCGGGGGAGGGCCTTCTCTGTAGCCGCTCCGACTCTGTGGAACCAACTTCCCCCCGAGATCCGTACTACCCCCACCTTACTGGCCTTCCGTAAAGCTGTTAAGACCTGGCTTTTCCGGCAGGCCTGGAGCCAATAGTTGTTCTGATTGGCCCATGCATGGTTGTATGAATGTTTTATTTTAAATATAGATTTTTTTTTAATTGTTTTTATATGTTTTATTTTTTATGATGTAAGCCGCCCAGAGTCCTTCGGGAGTTGGGCGGCATATAAATTTTATAAAATAAATAAATAAATTATAGGCAGTCCTTGAGTTATGATTGTCGTGAAGTCTGATTTTTACTATATTTTACTATACTGAGGTAACATACAATTGATAAAACATGTTATACCAGTTTTCCCTAAGCATGGCATTCCCTGCAAATTTAGCACTTTTGTTCCATCAAAAGTCCTTTATCAATTGCTTGGTCTAAATTCTTCTTCAATTTACTCATACATTTTTGTTCAGTTCTGACTCATGTTTCACTGACAACTTTTTTTGCTGTAAGTTTTTTAAGTTCAGTCAAGTACCTTGTTTTTTTGCAATTCCTTTGGATCTTTGCTGCTTATTTATGACAGACTATTTTTTTTCAAAGAAGGAATCAAATACTCTACTAGAATTTCAACCACTCCCTAAGAACGTCAACCCTAATGCATATAATTTCAAAGTTAGAATCTTATTTCTTATTTTTCAACTAAGTATCTACCGTAATTGGACTCAAAAGAATGTGTCTTGGGAAGACAAAGAATAAAAGTACTAGAATAATATAGAATAACAGAGTTGGAAGGGACCTAGGATGTCTTCTAGGATGTCTTCTTTTACAGCTGTGTTTCGAAGTACTCTTTTCAAATTTGGATACTGTCCCCTTTGTAAACAACTTACTAGTCTACGTGGACATATTACCTATCTAGAATCTCTAATCTGTGCTCTCCAAGCAGAAATTAGGTGCCCTATTCAGCCATTCCACTCTATTAAGCTGCCGCGCTATCAGCCCCCTCTACCACAAAGATCCTGCAGGAGAAGGGCAGTATGGACAACTGTGGGATCTGGCAGGGTGTGAACCATAAACACAAAGCTTTTGATGTGTCCCAGCATAACAGATCAAATATCTGTCCCAAAAAGATGTCCTTTCTGTGCAGAATGATTTCTAGAGTTTGGGGTATGAACTTAGTAGTATAGGTTGTAGGCTTGTCTTTTCAGAGGTTTTACCAGTATATAAGGAACAAAAAGGGAAAGGCCAACGTAATGTGTGGCTAAAGGAGTGGTGTAAAAGGGAAGGCTTTGGTTTTATTAGTCATGATGTCTGCAGCTGGTCCAATGAAAAACTGTACAAAAGAGATGGTTTGCATCCATTAAAGAAAGGGACTGAGTTACTTGGTATTAAATTCACAGATTTCCTGGATAAACATTTAAACTGAACAGCAGGGACAGAGAATTAATTGATACAGAACATTTCTGTCCCCAGCAATCTAAAATTAATAGGGATATCAGTGCATGCAACATAGATGTGTGTGCGGGTAAGATTATCAGCCCTGCTGTCAAGCAAAACAAAGCATTTAATAGTGAGTGCCATACCATGTGCACTAATCAAACAGGTGGCAAGAAACTAGGGGCAGTCAGGCACAACACAGGTTATGTAGACAGTAAACACAGGGTCA